>PVIJ01013704.1:0-43968 GCA_004024925.1 Scalopus aquaticus | reverse complement strand
CGGACTAGAGACCGCAGTCAGTACCACCCACCTGCATGCTGTTCACATGTCAGGCGAGGGTTCGGTGGAGTGAGCGCGTGATCAGTGCTCGGATTGGACACTGAGGTTTGACCTTTAACAGGATAGGCTACCTGTTATTCCGCCAAATAAGAGCCTGGGGTATAAATGTGTGTATGTGCCTGTATGTGATTGATTGATTTTTGAAGAAGAAGCTTGAAAATAAAGCTGTTGCCTGCCTCCGCTGATTACCGAACTTGGTGTCGCGTCTTTCTTCCTGCTGGACGGGGAACCGCGCGCGACAAAAGTTAATGAAAAAAATTATCCTCTCCTCCTCTGAAGACCTAGAAAGACTTCATTTCCCTCTGCAATCTTTCTCCTCGCTTCCGCATTATAGCTGTTGAGTATTTTAATTTCTTTATGCTTTTAAACTCTCAACAGCTATGATTTATCATCAATCAGGGATGGGGTTTCCCAGCATGTGTTATGGCTCTCTTGGCTCACCTCTGCTTTTTGCATCCTACTCTCCCTTCCTGGTTTATTTTCTTTTTTGCTGAAGATATACTTTTGAAGTCCTTTTAAGTTGCTCCTTCTTTTTGATGTTCTGTAATTGCATTCTGGTAACTCTAGTTGAGGTGGGGATTGGTTTTCAACTATATTCCTTATATTTGCTGTATTCCTTCAATTCTGGAAGCTCTCAGCCTTTGTTTCTCCACAGGTCAATGTCATAGAAATGTTCCACGGGTGGGGATGACCTTACTTGTGTGACCATTATAGAGCATACTTACACAACCTGTCACACACCCAGGCTACATACGGGGCCTCAGATGTGTATGTGGTCCTTGAGAGACTGAAACGTTGTGATGCTTCCATGCTGTATTTGATTCAAATCAATGTTCACCCTCAGATTTCCTCAACTCCTACAGCCTGCTGGACTCTGCTGCCCCTACAGGACTTGACCATTCTGTCTCTGGGAACAATATAGGTCCTTCACTTTGGCTGCCACTATGCAGCTAGGCTGAACATCCAGGAGCCTGGAGTTTCTGGCTCCTCCACCCCTTGTAGACTTGCATTAACCCCACATTGATTCTCACTGGAGAGGGCCCCTTGACAGCATCTGAAGGTATGGAAGAGTCAGTGCCTGTGGACTGAATCTTCACTAGGGGAGACAGGTTTGGGAAGGCGGATAGATAAATTCCCTTCCCCTCCCCTCCTTTGGTCTACTCCAAAGCAGCATTTCTTTGCAGCTTCTTTGGAGAAGAACCACATGCCAAACAGATATGCTTGCTGAGTAAACTTCCGCGGTCTTTTTTTTTTTTAAAGATTTATTTATTTATACATACAAGCTGGGGTGCAGGCCAGAGACGTGGGGCGGTGAGAGGGTTCACCAGAGACAGAGTGAGGAGCAGAACAGGCAGATCAGAAATACACTGCTGAGGGGAGCAGCGGGCGAGGCAGGAGAGGTCTGCCCCACCATGTGGGATTCTCCCGGGCTAGGCATCGAACTCGATGCCGACAGCTCCACAGCGCAGCGCTCAACCGCTGCGCCACCAGGGAGGCCCAACTTCTGCGGTCTTTGAGGCTCACCACGAGTGCCAGCGGAATGCCCAGGTGTCCCTTCACACTTCTTTACTTCTTTCCTTGCTTTTCTTCCCCTGTCTTTCGTCTCTGCTGTCCTCTGTGCTTTACAAGTGTGATTCAGCTTAATTTGACTATCAACTTGCTTGGGGCATGGTGCCAAGTTCTGTGGTCAAACATTCTGGATGTTTCTGTGAGGTGTTTTTGGGTGAGATGAACATTTAAATCAGTGGACTTTGAGTAAACAGTCTGTCCTCCATAATGTGGGTGGGCGTCATCTCATCGACTAGGTCTGAATAGAACAAAAGGCTGACCTTCCACGCAAGAGAGGATCCTGCAGCAGGACAGAACTACAGCACCGACAGGTCTATTCTGCAGATTCTGGACTGGCTAGCCCTATAATTGCATGAGTCCATAGGTTAAAATGAATCACTTCCTATATAAGTACACATCCTATTGGTTTTATTTCTCTGGAGAACTTTATTAATACACCGAATAGTTTCAGTTCTTTCATCCACGCCTCAGTCTATTTTAGAGCCCACTGGGCCAAGATAAGACCCCTGACTTTCACAGACCTGAGGCCTCATCTCCACGCCCATGTGGATGTTAAAAACCCAGGCCTGGACCTTAAGGGCCTGTCTCCAGATCCCATAGCTGGCTGATGGCCCCAGTTTCATCTTTCTTACCGCACTAGTTTGGGGCTCCCTTTTTCTTTCTGGGATTTGAGAATTTATGTTATTTATTATATTCCTATTATTTTGTAAAAGAAATTCCATTTATTAATTTCCCTTATCTCCTCCTTCAACTACATAGTTTCACTATTATTATGCATTATTTGGTATCTTTTTTTTGTTTTAAAATATTTATTTATTTGTTCGTACAAGAGCTGGGGTGTAGGCCAGAGGTGTGGGGTGGTGAGAGGGTTCATCAGAGATAGAGTGGGGAGCAGAACAGTAAGATCTACTGAAATACACTGCTGAGGGGAGCAGCGGGCGAGGCAGGAGAGGTCCACTGTGCCATGTGGGGATCTCCCTGGCTGGGGACTGCACTCATGCGGCAGTGGCTGCCAACAGCAATCATAGTGCTGAGACTTAACCTGTCGTACCACCAGAGAGGCCCATTATTTGGTATCTTTATGTATCTGTAGCAGGACGGTAACCCTGTCTCTGCTCAGTCTTTGATTGGAATTCTTCCTGCAATTTACACATTGTCCTTATACGTCATAATTTTCATCTTATGGGGATTCCATTTCCCTGCTCATTTTCACTAGTCTTGGACATTTAAATTGATTTTCATTTTTTACTGATTATAAATCATTTTATGGAGAATATATTTGTGGGGAAAGCTCCTTAGATACTTAGTTAATATGCCACTAGTATAGATTTCAAAAAGTAGAATCACCATATCAAAGAATATAAACATTTAAAAAATCCAAATAGCTCTCATCAATTATGCCTTCACGCAACTTTGCTCTAGACATTTTGATTGAAGTTTGGCATCGACTTTTCTCTTCTGACTTTCTCTTCAGACTTTGATCTGTTCCCGCAGGTGAATTCTTTAGATAGATACTCTCATCCATTAAAGATTTTTTTTATTGGTTTAAGTCTCAGAGGTCAGGCATCTGCAAGTTTTATTTTTCTGGGTATAAGGACACAGTCACTAATGCATAAATATCCCATGTACCTTTAACATAGCTACTGTTTTGGATTACATCTTTTTTTTGTAGAAGAACTGGGGTGTAGGCCAGAGGTGCAGGGTGGGGGTGTGAATTGATTCACCAGAGACAGACTGGGGAGCAGAACAGAGAGATCTACTGAAATACACTGCCGAGGGGAGCAGCAGGCCAGACAGGAGAGGGCTGCTGTGCTAAATGTGGACTAGCTCCCTGGGGGGGACATCAAACTCAGGCCATAGTGGTGGTAGTTATGGGAGCTAACCTCTAGGCCACCAGGGAGGACCCTAATGCCTAATGCTGTAATGCATGTGGGCATTTTACTTCAGCTTATTAGGAAACACACATTGCAGTAGGGTGGGTAAGGGTGTAAGTTCCTAGGTCAGACAGACCTAGAGACAAATTATGACTCTATGATTTACTAGCTTTGTCACTTTGGCAAATCACTTACTCTCACAGAACTTTAGATTTCCCATTGTCAAATGAGCATAACAATAGTATCTATCTCCAAAGGCTACCTTGAGAATGAAATGATATAATCAACTGAAAGTCCTGGGTACACAGGAAATAAGGTCTACAATAAGCTCACAAATGTAGCTGCCATAAATAAGCAAGCTGCAAGGGTTAGGCTCTGCCCTGTGGCCCCATATGCTGGTGGCAGACTGGCTAGGGGGAGCCTGGCACACCCCAAGGGCCCCCTTGCTATCGCCTCTTCTCTGCTCCTAGACGTACTTTAGAGATGATCTCAGTGTAACTCAACTCTCTGTTTTACTCTATTTTCATTTTAGTATTTAAATAAATTGCTTAGTTTTTTTAAAAGTTAAAACATTGTAGCTCTTGCTAAATTTATTTTTTTAATTTTTAAATTTTGGTTCAATCCACATAACATAAAATTTACCAGCTTAGCCGTTTTCAAGTACAATTCAGTGGTATGAAATCCTCTAATAAGGTGGGTATAAGCAATCATCACCTCCTATCTCCGTATCTTTTTTTTTTTGCATGTTATAAGAGTTGAACTTTCGGGCCTCCCTGGTGACACAAGGGGTTAAGTCTCAGCACTATGAAGATATCCACAGCCACTGCAGCACTAGTTCCATCCCCAACCAGGGACCTTCCCACATGGCGCAGCAGACCTCTCCTGTCTGGCCCACTGCTCCCCTCAGCAGTGTATTTCGGTCGATTTGCCTGTTCTGCTCCCCACTCTGTCTCTGGTGAACCCTCTCACCCACCACTTCTGGCCTGCACCCCAGCTCCTGTATGCATAAATAAATAAATCTTTTTTAAAAAAAGAATTTACTTAAAAAAAATAAAAGTCTAACTTTCTGTCTCTATGACTTTGACTCCTCTAAGTTCCTTGAGTAAGTGGAACCATACAATGTTTGTTTGTTTGGCAAAGGGCTTGTTTTACTGAGCATAACATTCTCAAGTTTCATCCACATTGTTGCATAAGTCAGACTTTTCTTCCCTTTCAGGCTGAACAAACTCTATTGTACATACTTACCATGTTTCTTTATACAGTCACACTAAAGCCCCCTTGACAAAACTCCTCCTCTCCAGCCCCTTGCACTTGAATTAATGATGCTCATGAACTTATTATTTTCCTTCCAGGCTTAAAAAAATGTTTTTTCCCCAAATATTTATACTCACAGAAAATGCATAATGCATGTGTCATTTTTTTTTTTGGTAACTGTGTGAGCATCTGGTATTCTTTTTTTTTTTTAAGATTTATTTATTTATGCATACAAGCTGGGGTACAGGCCAGAGGCGTGGGACAGTGGACGGGTTCACCAGAGACAGAGTAGGGAGCAAAATAGGCAGATCTACTGAAATACACTGCTGAGGGGAGCAGTGGGCAAGAGAGGTCTGCTTCACCATGTGGTCTCCTGCTGCGCCATATGGGAATCTCACCGGCCGGGTGTCGAACTCGTGTCACCGCTGCCGAGAGCTCCACAGCGCTTAACCACTGTGCCACCAGGGAGGCCCTGCACGTGTCATGTTTTACATAGTTAATATCAGGCCGCATCTAACATTTTGCATCTTGTATTTTTCACCTAATGTTTTTGAATTTATCCATGTTGGCACATATGGGTCTAGTTACTCCATTTTCATACTGCATAATTTTTCGTTTCATGTACATATTTCATTTTATGTACGAATTCATTTTACTCCATTTTCATACTGCATAATTTTTCATTTTATGTACATATTCATTTTATGTACCCATTCTTCTGTTGATGCCCAGGATTTGAGCCCAGTGACTGTTGATACAGGAGACAGATTTTGCCTGGTTTTTCTAGTCCTTAGAGGGATAGTTGTCCTGGCTTGTTTTGCAGCTCTTCAGTCTATAAATCAAAAACAAAAGGCTATGCCACAGAATGTTTTACAATATGCAGTCACAGAAATACTTCAAAGTTTTCCCTGAGAGCTATAGAATCAACTACATTCTCTGACTTCATTTCATCAAATTAAAAATAAAAATAACTAATTTTATAAGTAAGTGCCAGCCACACATAGCTTTAAACATATGAGTTATTACATTTTCTATAATCAGCACAATAATCCTTACCAAACACAAATGAGGGCAGGGACAGGAAGCCAGTTGCCCAAGGACTCACAGGTGTCATTGGCAGAGCAAGGACTCAAAGTCCAGGAACTGATTCCAAGGTTGAATCATCTCATTATGCTGCAATATTGAAAGAAGATTTAGAAAAAAGAAGGAAAATTTGCAAATTAGAAGTCAAAGGAAGAATAAGTGAATTGGAAGGTAGAACAGAAAATTTGGTGGCACCAAGAAAAAAATAAAAAGAAAATAGACTGAAAGCTGCAAACTATGTTTACAGGAAATTTAGGGCAAAATTACCGAATGATCGGAAATGGAATGGGAAGATATGGGAAGCAAGAAGCAATGGCAATTATTGAATGTTGCAAAGTATCTTGACAAATGTAATTTAGAATTGATGGTAAATACCTTGTTAACATACTTTGTTCTTATTGTTGTTGTTTTTAAAGATTTATTTATTTATGCATACCAGAGCTCAGATGTAAATCAGAGGTGTGGGAGTGGTGAGAGGATTCACCAGAGACAGAGTGGGGAGCAGAACAGGCAGATTGACTGAAATACACTGATGAGGGGAGCAGCGGGCGAGACAGGAGGGGTCTACTGCGCCATGTGGGAAGCTCCCTGGCCGGGGATAGAATTTGTGCTGCAGTGGTTCTGGATAGCTTCATAGTCTGAGACTTAACCCCTTGCACCACCAGGGAGGCCCTGTTGTCATTTCTTAAGTGAAATAAAATCACTAACCAAGTAGAATATGAAATGAGGTGTATGCATCCTAGAGGGCTGGCAAAATGATCTCTTTGGTTTCAGAAAGAAATATTAGAATTTTCATCTCTACATTTAATTTTTTATATTTTGTAAATATTTTTATAATAAAGCAATATGTTGATAATTAACGCAGGTCTGTAAATAAATGAACATGCATATTGAGAGTGGGTGTTCAAAGTTTATTAATTGGGTATTTGAAAACTTTGGAGACCAATGTTCTAGACGAAATAGCAAAAAGTTTAGGTTAGGATTAGCTAATAAGGCATGAAAGTATCCTACTTTTTGATCTCTTTGTGAAAGAAAGAAAATTCTGGAAAAAAAAACAAAAATGAATGTATTGAAACTGTTTAAGGTTACTTACCAATAACATTAATGTAAACATCCATAGCTTCTGACTAAGCAGAATATGACATTAGTCAAGGAAGGAGGAAAAATAGAATTAATTTTAAAAAACTAAAGATTAGGGCCTCCCTGGTGGCTCAACGGGTTAGGTCTCAGCACTATGAAGCTGTCCAGAGCCACTGAAGCACAAGTTTGATCCCCAGCCAGGGAGCTTCCCACATGGCGAAACAGACCTTTCCTGTTTCACCTGCTCCTCCCCTCGGCAGTATATTTCAGTCAATCTGCCTATTCTGCTCCTCACTCTGTCTCTGGTGAATCCTCTCACCACCCCCTCCACACCCTCTGGCTTACACTTCACCATTGTATGCATAAATAAATAAATCTTTAGAATGAGCTCATCTTGGGTTGTCTGGGTGGGCTCTCCATGATGGCGACGATAAGTGTCTCAAGAGCACTGGAGAGAGAGGAGCTGATGGTCACATGAAGGCAGAGGCTGGAGTGAGGCAGCTACAAGCCTGGGAATGCCAACGGCCCCCAGCAGCTGGATGAGGCAGGGAACGAAATATCTGCTCCAGCTTCCAGAGGGAACATGGCCCTGCCAGCATCTTGATTTCAGACTTCCAGCCTCCAGAATGTGAGAAAATAAGTTTCCGTTTGTTTTTTTCTTTCAGCCACCCAGTTTATAGTAATTTATTACAGCAGCTTAATAAATTAATACAGATGGTAAACAGAAAGCAATAAAATATGGTAGAAATAAGTCCAAATAAATAAGAAGTAGATAAACGCATCTATTCAGACTAGCTGATTGGATTAAATAAAATCACACAAAATTCAATAATATGCTGATTCCAAGAAGCTGAGTGAACAAAGTGATGGTCAAGATTATAAATATAAATAGTGGGAAAAGATATACTGGGCAATTTTTAAGCAAAAGAAAGCCGGAATAGGAATATTAAATCAGACCACATAAAATTTAAGACAATGAAGAATTAATGAGACTAAAAAGGGATAGTACATAATTATATAGGGAACGGCCCTACAAGGGACTTTATTTATTTGTAAGTAAAGTTAAAATACAAATAACAAATAACAAACTAGAAAGTATTTGCAATTCATATTACAGAAGGACTAATTTTCCTAATACATAAGGAATCTTTACAAATCAATAAGGAAAAGATAAGATTGCTTAGAAAAAAGGTGGCAGGGGATATGAACAGATGTTCACAGAAAAATATAAGGGTCCTAAATACATGAAAAATGCTCAATCTTACCGAAGAAAGAAGTGCCATTTTAAACTATGTTGAAACACCATTTAAATTTAAGTGGTGTTTTAAAATTTTAAATTCATTTGATTGGTAAAGACCCAATAAATTGAATAAACACTGGGCTAGCTCGTGTCTAGGGTGTGATAAAATAGTGTGGGTCAGCCTCCCAGTGATAGCCCTGGTCCCCTCGCCACCCATCCTTCTGATATACAAATGGGAGAGCCGACAGATTGTTTGGCATCAAGAAAACTTGACAAAAAAATTGAAAAATCAATGCAGAGACAGAATCAACAATTAGTCCTAGAAGATCACCGCCATGAAGCCAATGTCCTAAGTGGCTTCTTTCTCTGAAAATTTGTTCCCAAGAGGATCCATCTGGCCGCTGGTTTTTGTCACATTTCTAAGAGCTGCTCCATCTCTTCAAGGGCTGTTGTAAAACCATTTGTTTGAGTGTTACATAAAGTCTGCTGTTCTAGGAACTGGATCTCTCCTCTTTCATCTTCAGCTTTATTTTTAAGACCTCCTGGCTGTTTCATTAAAACATTTTGGCTCACCTTGCAAAGTGTCCTTCTTTAAAGCCCTCCTCTCCCCGACACCATCCTCTGAGGCTAATCTTGCAAAGTTTCTGACAGCAACATAGTGCTTGTGGTGGATTCTTGAGTTGACACCAGACTTGAGGTGACACCAAAACTGGGTTGAGGCCCTTGCTTTCCAGAACTGCCGGCTGCCCTGAAACTCCTCCAGCAGCCTCCTCTGGCTCGGGCCTTTCAGTGCTCCCCGAGTTTCAGTTGATTTTTTTTTTTAAGCTGACTATAAAACAGTTATTTTTTTTCAAGTTAGCATTTTCGTACTCAATTATTTTTATTTTTTATTTATATCCTTTACATTATTATGTATCCCCCGCAAATTTCCCACCATTGATTCACCTGTGAACCGTCACCATAGTCCCTTGTGCTCTTTTCTCCCCCGTTTTGAACCCTTGTCCTCCCCCTCCCTTGCTGAATGTCCCTCGTTTATGGGTGCCTGCTAATTTTTTTTGTTTGTTTTTTGTTGTTGCTATTTTCTCCTCCTGATCTCTTATTTGGTTCCCCTATAAGTGAAACCATTTGATATTTTTTCTTTTTCCTTCTGGCTTATTTCTCTGAGCATGTGCAACTGCTTGTTGACGCCTCTAGGAGCTGGTTCTGATGCTTAAGCTCTTCTTGGATTTCTGCTTCTCACGGATTTACAGTTCTTCCTGGAGTTCCTCTTGATGTCTCTGTCTGCAGCTTATACCCGCCCAATCTCTCTTCCTGGTTTGATGACTTTTGTAACATTGTTCTGTGAACCTCCTGAATGAAGGAGTCTGGAAGCAAGGGCTTCTTTGAACTTTATCGGCAACAAGCTCTCAGAAAAAGTTCAAATTTGCAAATCTGCAGCAGGCACCACCGCAGCAGGCACCACCGGCACAGAGGGAGGCTGCACTGGTAACTGTAGGGGTGGCAAGCACAGCCCTGAAAGGCGCCAGGCCAGGGTTTTCCCATGCTGGGCCAGTGGGAGCAAGGAGGCAGGGAGCGAGCGAGAGAGCTGATCCTCCACCCCTCCTGTCCCCCCACACTACAGATCCCCCTAAGGTGGTGGTCATGAATTTAAAGAGATACCCTTTGCCATGTTTGTGTGTTTCCCTTTAGCGAATATCAAACTGCTGATGTGCTTGCTATTGAGGAATGAATGAGTGAATGGAAAGTTATAATTATTTAGTGGTGGGTTTTTTTCCCAGAAATCTCAGGGGAACAAGAGAGGAGCCAGGGAACTCTACACATGCAGAGAACTGACTGTCATATGGAAAGTGGACTCTAAGTCGCTTAAGGATGGAGGTGGGAGGGGCAGGGGGTACATTGGCTAGCAGGGTCCATTAAAGTGGAAGAATTATTGAAAGCAGGCCACTGGAGAGAGGTGTGGAAAGATAAGAGACAATAGCGAGGGCGGCATCCTCAAGGATAGTGAGGAGCAGCGATCTCAAGGCAGCCAGGGAGTGATGCTACTGGGGATGGGAGAGGCTATGGGAGAGGCCGGGGGAGGGGCAGGGCACTGGGAGTTGAGGGGATTGGGAACTAAGAAGATCATCATCCTTCTGGCTATTGACTTGTCCCTAATAATTAAGACAGGGCTAAGACTGGAAAAAGAGATTATGAACCAGGTGTTAAAATCTTCAAGGAATGAGGCGTGATAACCTGGAGGTCAGATGACTGCAAAAATAGGGGCAAAGTGAGTATCCCGCCAGAAAGGATTAATATTCAGAACATGTAAATAATCCTTAAAAACTGGAGGGAGGGCCTCCCTGGTGGTGCAACAGGTTAAGTCTCAGCACTGTGAAGCTATCCACAGACACTGCAGCGCGAATGCAATCCCCAGCCAGGGAGCTTCCCACATGGCACAGCAGACCTCTCCTGTCTCACCTGCTGCTCCCCTCGGCAGTGTATTTCAGTCAATCTGCCTGTTCTGCTCCCACTCTGTCTCTGGTGAATCCTCTCACCTCCTCCCCCGCCACACCTCTGTCCTACACCCCAGTTCTTATATGCATAAATAAATAAAAATCTTTAAAAAAAAGAAACAACTGGTGGGAAACAGACAGTCCAATAAGCAGTGAAGAGAGAACAGACAATTTACAGAAGCGAAACCTTGAATGGCCCTCAAGTGTGTAAAGAGGACCAAACATGCTGGTAATGAGGAAAATATAAAATACTCATGCTATATCAGCATGACAAAGCGGAAATGCAAGAGTACCAGCATTAACTGTGATGTGAAGAGCCTCCCACGAGTGTAACTGGGCACAATGGCTTCAGAAGACAAGTCTGTCAATGTGTAAGGGGGGGAAAGTGCCCTTTGACCCTTCCGATATCCACTCAACAGAAAGCTCACGTGTGTGTGGTACAAGGAGATGTGCACAAGGACTTTTCTGGCAGCAAGTATATGTACTAGATAAAGATCAAAAGGACCTAAAGTTCCACCAAAAGGAAGTGAGGCCAGGACATGATGTGCATTCACAGTGAGAATGTTCTGTTCCACAGAGTGGAAAGTGGATGGACTAGAGATGTGTGTGTTGTGTTCAAGTCTAAAAACATAAAGTCACAGAAAACCAGCAAATTGCAGAATGGTAAGTATAGCATGGTAAAACCATTTTTGGTCAGGATTAAAAACAAGCAAAGCAAAGACAGAAATGCTTGGGCAGGAAGGTGCACACAACTTAGGATGGTGGCTGCCCAGAGAGCTGGAGAGAAGGGAGTGAGATCTTGGAAAAGCACCAAGGACTTTCCATTCTCTGTGTGAGGTCTTAGTTTTAGTTTTTATTTTTTTTAATTATTTTTTAAAAAGATTTATTTATTTATGCATGCAAGAACTGGGGTGTAGGCCAGAGATGTGGGGTGGCGAGAGGATTCACCAGAGACAGAGTGGAGAGCAGAACAGGCGGACTGACTGAAGTACACTGCTGAGAGGAGCAGCGGGTGAGGCAGGAGAGGTCTGCTGCGCTATGTGGGAAGCTCCCTGGCTGGGGATTGAACTCAGGCTTCAGTGGCTACGGATTGCTTCATAGTGCCGAGACTTAACCTCTTGCGCCACCAGGAAGGCCCTAGGGTCTTAGTTTTTAAAGAGATAGAGCAAACAGGGCAAAATGGAAGTGCTTTTTAAATGTGGGTGTTGGTTATTTACACTGTTCTTTTTCATTCTTTTGAGATATTTCACAATGAAACAGTCCATGCTGCAGTAGAATGACTACAGCATGAGTCAGAGATCAGATGGGTACACGTTAAAGCTCATGTAATCCCACTGTTCAGCGTGAGACTGTAGACCTGCAAGCAGGTCTGGAACATCTAAAAATTGGGTAACACTGATATCGGTGTAAGGACAGCTATGGAGAATGAGCAGAATCTCCAAATAGCTGTCAGAAATATGAATATATATTTTAAACATGCATCAAGAGGAGTCAGACATGCCTCGCATGTGTCTTGTGTAAGTGACAAGAAGTCGGTAGTAAATATGGATCTGACTCAACTCAGTTTCCATTGTTTGTTGATATTTACTTTGGTTGTTTATATCTAGTACTGGGAGAACATCCACATCACCGTCATTAAGTAAAAGTACAGTCAATGTATATTCAAGTTGAGAGTGAAAAGTTCTGCAACAAGTAAACTTTTAAGTGTGAAAGTTTCAAGTGTAAATAAGTTTTCAACTGGATGACTACATGCAGAAAAATGAAACTAGACTACAACCTCATGCCATGCACGAAAACCAATTCAAAATGGATAAGAGACCTGGACATAAATTCTCATAGTGTAAAATATATAGAAGAAAACATAGGCAAAACACCATATAACATACATCTTAGTAACATTTTTAAAGACACAGTCTCCAAAGCAAAGACAGTGAAGGAAAAGATAAACAGCTGGGATTACATCAAACTAAAAAGCTTCTGTACAGCAAAAGAGATATTAACCAAAACAAAGAAACAGCCTACTGACTGGGAAAAAATTTTTGCACTCCATACAACAGACAAGGGACTGATCACAAAAATCTACAAAGAACTCACATGTCTCTACAAAAGCAAAGCAAAAAAATCAGTCAAAAAATGGGCAGAGGAACTTAAAAGACATTTCTCCAAAGAAGAAATCCAAATGGCCAACAGGCATGTGAAAAAATATTCAATATTCCTCACAATCAGGGAAATACAAATTAAAACCGCAATGAGATACCACCTTACATCAGCAAGAATAGCACATATTAAAAAAACAGGAAACAGTGTTGGTGAGGATGTGGAGAAAAAGAAACTCTCCTACACTGCTGGTGGGAATGCAAACTGGTCCAACTACTATGGAAAGCTGTATGGTGATTCCTCAAATTGCTAAAAATGGAGCTTCCATACAAACCAGTAATATCACTCTGGGAATCTACCCAAAGGACACAAAAATATACATGCACCCCTATGTTTATTGCAGCACTGTTTACAATAGCTAATATATGGAAACAACCCAGATGCCCAAAAACATGTTTGGTTCAAGAAGATATGGTACATATACACAATGGAATATTATTTGGTATTCAAAAAAGATAAACACATGCAATTCACAGCACTATGGATGGAGCTAGAAGGGATCATGCTCAGCAAAATAAGCCAGAAAGAAAGAGAAAACTATCGAATGGCTTCACTTATAGCAGGAATATAGGGGAACCAAATAAGAGAGAGACATTCAGCAAAGGAAGGGGAGGATAAGGGCTCAAAACTAGGGAGAAAAGAGCACAAGGGACTATGGTGATGGTTCATGGATGAATCGGTGGTGTGTAACCCATGGGGAATACACAATAATGTAAAAGACATAAACGATAATAATAATAAAATATATATATATATATAAAGTAATAAAACCTGGAAAAAGAAAAGGAAAGTTTTCAAGTTAAAGTTCTGCAACAAGTAAGTTTTCAAGTTGAAAGTAAGTTTTCAAGTGAAAGTTCTGCAACAAGTAAGATATTCCACTTGTTTCTTGTCATTTGCTCTCAGTGGAAGATAGTGTGGGCAAATGCTGGGTCATGAAGGAGGGAGAACACATGAAGTCCAGTGATTCCAACATTTCAGATCCAAGGGCAGCACTTCTTAAAAAATATTTCATAACATTCCTCGTACCTTAAAATAAAAATTCATAAATAACCTGTATGCACACACTGTAAAAACTAAAAGAAAAGATGAAGGTAATAAAAAATAAGATTAAGGTAATATATTATAATATATATTTCAATACATAATAAATTCACAGGATTCAAATGATATTCTAATCTAGAGGAATACTGAAATAGAAGTTTGTACTGCTTATAATGAGTAAGTTCAGGTTTAAAAGAAGATCAGGAGTAAAAAAGAAGAAAAAAGGAGTCAGAGATGGTACTGGTGGGCTTGCTGGAATGGGCTGGATTTCACAAAAACCTGCTGAAATAAATATTTCCCTATGACCATAGCCCCTAGGCCATATTTCACTCAGTGTCTTTGCTTTCCATCAGCTTCCCCAAAGTGGCATTTGGAGACATGCCTCTCCCTTTTCTGTGTGCTATGTAAATATTTATGTAGCAAATAGATACTGATGAGCTTTTAGGTGTTAGGCAATGCATAAACATGCTCTCACACACATTCATGCTCAGACATCTCCATGTGACCTGAAAGCTCACACACTCACACAGTGCACACATCCCCAAGGGGCTACTCAGGGTTATTATAGGTGACTCCCAGGACATCACATTTTGCTTGGACATTTTCATGATAAAGGATTAGAGAGTGCGATGGGCAGGGAATAGGGTGCACCCAAGGGGAGTGTCCCAAAAGACAGAACTGGATGAAACGCTTATATGGCAGAAGACTCAGATGCTCAGCAGCATTTCTTGAGGGCTGTACACCTGGCTTCTGTTCCAGAACCAGCACCAAACATTTGAGTCCCTCGGTGGCAGGCAGGCACGTCTATTTCCTCCTGGGAACGGCACTGGAGAGACTGGAGAGGCAAGAATCCTCTAGGAGACACATACTTCTCAGCACAATCCTGCATAACTCTTAAGGTTAGTTCTTGAGGGTCCCGGGGTCAGCAACTTGCACTCGTCACCAACAGGAAGTCCAGAATGTGGAGAGGGAGAGCCTTAAGGCTGGGGTTCCATCCTTATCAAAGGGGGTGCTTTTGGACCCATTCCCTGCTGTGGCAGCAAGAACCAACCACTGCTGGATGTACCACCACTGGGTGACGTCCCCATCCTGGGAGACCCAGGCTGGGGGCTCCTGCGTGGCTGGACACCAGAGGGAGGGGAGGGCTCCATCTAAGCCTTGATATGAATCCTGCTGTCCCAGAAGTGTGTCTAGAGGGTTCCATGATGAAATCAGAATGTTATTTTTGGAAATCTAAGAATAATTCAATTTTCATTTTACCTAAAGTCTAAATGCACAATTTATTAAAGTTCTGGAATGTTGGTAACAGAAATACTGACAAGATTAGTATCTCTGATGAGGGGGAAAATGCAGTGCGTTAGGTGGGGTGCTGAGGGAAAAGGAGGAGGCAGTAGGTTGGGGGGTGACAGGGGCTTGCTTGGACTTGGGTGGTTGCAGCAGCAGGCTGGAGTAAGTTGACAAGCAAGTTCAATTTTTGTTGTGCAAGAATGGACATGTGGAGCGAAGAACAAAGGCAGCTATTTAAGAATATTCCTTGTTTAGGGGTGGAATTGAGGCAGGAAGATTCATTCACAAGCACCTACCAGGGGCCCAGCCCCAAGACTGACCCCATCAACTGAGGTGGTACTGAAGTAGGAAGTTCTTAAGTTTGCTGCTTGGAAATGAAAATTGCTAAAGTTGCTAAGGTTACTGCTTGGATACTGCTGCTTGCTGGGGCGGAAAGCTGCTGGGAAAGTCTCTGTGCTGTGCTGCTTGTCCACAGTAGTAGCTATGGTTACCTTGACCCCCTTCCTAAACAATAAAGTTTATGATGGATGGGGTAGGTAAGTTTCCTTACGCAAACTGTATAAAAATCTGCATTCCTGTAATTCGGGCCCGCTAGTGTGACAATTAAATCTCTCTCTCTCCACCTCTCTGTGTGCCGCCTGATTTCTCTGGGAAAGTTGCGGAAACAGTACAGATCACCATCTCTGGGAAGCCTGGCTGGCCCAGGTCAAGGGAAGGGTATGGCCTATTCTCCTGGAGAGTTTGAAGGTAGCAGAACCTCTTCTCAGAGACTTTAGTGGAGCCCTTAGGTGCACGAAGATGCAGATCTTAATGACTTTCGTGTTATGATTATCTTCCCAGGTTCTTCCCAGCTTCGGGTCCAGGAAGAGGAAGGCCAGACAATGTCAGCCACGCTCAGGGTAGCACAGAGGGACTTCTTCAGGGGTCTTCACTGCTCCTCAGTCCCTCTCTCAGCAATTATGCACAACAAAGGGGCTAATCGGAGCTGTGCCCTGGCCAAGAAAGTGGCGGTGATCACTGGGTCTACAAAAGGGTGAGCGATGGGGTTTCTGGCTGGAGCAGGCTCTACAGTCAAGGCCCTTATCACACGTCCTTCCTGACACCCCCACCTCGCCACATAGCTCCAAGTTAACTCCAAACCTCAGCGATACTGTTTTTGGAGTTGAGGAGTTTGGAGAGCGGGGTCCTTGGGTTGACTCTGGGAAAGGTTCACCAGAGCTCCCCTTTCAGAGGCACACAGCAAGTTTCCCAGACGAGTTTCTCCAAAACACAGAGACGTTAGTTATATTTAAAGGACGGGTTTATTAGGGAAAGAGACAGAAGAACAGCGAACACTTGCATAGACACAAGCGGGCAGGAAGAGCTGCCCGGAAAGGGACAGGTTTACTAAGAGAGGACTGTGTGGTTGCAGGCGGGCAGCCCTGAGGAGAGCTGCCCTGTTGAGGGGGTCAGTGAAGAGAAGTCCTGGCATGGTACAGGTCATGGATGGGAAGGGAGACTGCTGCCCTGCAGAGGGACAGAATTGGTGGAAAGGACACTGGCATAGGCACAGGTGGGCAGAAGGGCTGCTGCCCTGTGACAGTGCAGAGATTGTCCTGATATAGACCCTTCTCTTTGGGAGGGGCTCATTCCTTCCAGGGAGTGGTTTGTTTGCTGTTGATTTTGAATAACTATGTAGGATTTGAAAGGATCAGAGATTCTACAGTGGGCTCAATCTCCAAATCTTCTGTGCAGCAGTCTGATACCTAGTTGGATCTGCTTTGTGATCTAGGTATTGATATAGTTGGGTTATGTTAATCCCTTCTACCCCCACCTCCTGTGTGAGTCAGGTTCTACTCTTGTGATTCTTCCTTTAAGTTCTATTTCCTGCATCATTAGCATCTCTCCATAAAATACCTGGTTTCTGATTTCTAAGGAGTATGCAGTTGGAAAGCCAGCTGCTTCTGGGAGGATCAGAGCATTTTCTAAATCTAGCCTCTGACACTTACTGGCTGGGTGATCCTGTAATATTTAGAGACATCGTGAGAGTCCTCTCTCCCCACTACCACAGGCACACAGCCAGCATCTTTTAGGGCTCTGGCCTAGGGAGAAGTCTGAGACATATTTGTGTCTCATACCCAGGGTTTTTGTTGACTGCAGAAAGCCCACTGCACTAGGGCAAAGAGCAGGGTCACATCTCAACACCAGCTTGGGCAGTTTTTATACAAAAACTTCTATTCAGTATCATATTTCTTCTTAATGTTACAGGGCAGGGAGAGGGGCACCCCCGAAACCCCATATCTGCCCTGTTCTAAATGGGTTCTGCCATCCGCCACATCATTAGAAAGCATATAGGACCATTTGTGGAAAGAAACTTTAATACAGTTAGAAAAGACAAAGAATATATTTTCTAAGTCAAGCACCCAATGTTATCCAGCGCCTCGTGGGTAAAAGTCCACCCAAATGGGATTGGCCCAAAGCAAGTCTCAAAAGCCTGCCACAAGTCTAGAACAGCTTTTGGCAGGGACACACACAGAAGGGTCAGAAACAGCCAGACAATTCTGGGAGGAACCAAAATACCTTTCGGCAGGGACCCATCCAAAAGGGTCAGAAACAGTCAGACAATTCTGAGAGGAACAGAACAAAATCAACACAGCCATCGTTAACTTCCCTCACGGGTTTCTCACCCACGTCTATTTCAATCAGTCCAAGCCAGTGCAGCTCTTTACAAGTCTCTCTGCTCCTTGGGCCTATTCTGGCTCTCTGTCCTTCTTCCAACTCCTCCTGTCTTCTGTCTGTGTCTCCTCTGTGTGTGTGCCCTGTCTCTCTTCTCAAGCTTCTTATATCCTGTTCAGTTCCACCCTACCTTGGGTGGGACAGGGAACCTGGGACACACCGTTTTTCCTGGGGACCACCCTGTTACATTAAGTCTCCCCAGTCCCCTGTACCTTCCATGTCCCCCTGTCATATTGAGCCAATCTGTAATCATAATCACTGGCAGGAGTGTTGTGGGGAGAAGATCAAGGTGAGGCCAGAGGCGTGGGGTGAAAGAATTCACCAGAAAC
The DNA here is from genome assembly GCA_004024925.1 of Scalopus aquaticus. Lineage (NCBI taxonomy): Eukaryota > Metazoa > Chordata > Mammalia > Eulipotyphla > Talpidae > Scalopus > Scalopus aquaticus. The sequence continues at coordinate 25,787 of PVIJ01013704.1, read as the reverse complement.
AGAGTGGAGAACAGAACAGATTTACTGAAATACACTGCTAAGAGAAGAATTGGGTGAGGTGGGAGAAGTCTGTATGCGAAGGAGGATTTGAGGTTCTCTTTATACTCTGTTTTTGTTACAGGGCAGGGAGAGGGACACCCCCGAAGCCCCAGACCTGCCCTGTACTAAATGGGTTCAGCCATCCGCTGCATCAATACAAAACATACAGGACCTTTTGTGGAAACCAGACATTAATACAATTAGAAAAGACAGAGAAGAAAAAGAATATATTTTCTAAGTCAAGCACCCCATGTTATCCAACTCCTTGTGGGTACAAGTCCACCCAAACGGGATTGGCCCAAAGCAAGTCTCGAAAGCCTGCCACAGGTCTAGAATAGCTTATGGCAGGGACCTACACATAAGGGTCAGAAACAGCCAGACAATTCTGGGAGGAACCAAAATACCTTTCGGCAGGGACCCATCCAAAGGGTCAGATACAGTCAGACAATTCTGAGAGGAACAGAACAAAATCAAAACCAAAATCAACACAGCCATCGTTAGCCTCCCCACGGGTCTCTCACCCATGTCTATTTCAACCAGTCCAGGCCAGTGCAGCTTCTTTATAAGTCTCTCTGCTCCTTGGGCCTCTGCCGGCTTTCCATCCTTCTTCCATCTCCTCCTATCTTCTGTCTGTGTGTCTCCTCTGTGTGTGTGTCCTCTCTCTGTGTGTCTCAAGCTTCTCATATCCTGCTCAGCTCCACCCTACATTGGGTGGGACAGGGAACCCGGGACACACCCTTTCTCCTGGGGACCACCCTGTTACATTTTCACTGGCTTTCTAATTTGGGGCACCAGTTTGCACCAGTTATCTGCTGGGGTGTCTGGTCTCAGATTATGATGCCTTACAGATTGGCTCAATATGACAGGGGGACATGGAAGGTACAGGGGACTGGGGAGACTTAATGTAACAGGGTGGTCCCCAGGAAAAACGGTGTGTCCCAGGTGCTGGCCTTTGATACAGAGCCGTCTTCTGACCTCCGATTCTGCATTCCTGGGCCTGGGCTGTTTTTTTTGGTCTTGGTGGTTGATTTTATGGCTTTGCCCCCAGGCAGCCTTATTCATTCCCTTATCTATTCCAGGCTCCCAAACCTGCCTGTTGGGCCAGGGGTGGGGCTTAGTTTTAAACCTTCTTAAATTGTACCCCAATAGGAGGGGGGCAGGTTTCTGTGCTGAGTTCTTTGTGTGTGTGTGTGGGGGGCTCCCGTTCCTTTGATCTTTCATGGCCTATAATGTCAGCCACTTGTTTTAAAACTGTTTAATCATTCCAGACTTCCCAGATCCTCAGGATGTTTTAAATCCTCAAGAGTGCTCCCTACGCCCAGTGTGCATAACAAATGAATACCATCAACATCGCAGGCTGCCCTGAGAGTTTAAGAAGATGGGATAACCTGCCTCCTCCCTTCCCCAATCCAGGGGCCCAGACAGAATGCTCTAGGCCTCCTTGAAAAAAGCAGATGCAGAGGGGGCAAAAACATGCTCTTCAGCAAAAAACTTAAAAAACTACACAGCAGAGGAAAGTTGTTAAGTTCAGAGGAGGTATGCTCTATCCCAGAGGCCTCTGACTAAAACAGGGAGAAAAGGCAGTCTAAGATTCTCTGCAATTTAGGCTGGTACCTGGCAAGCTTACCACTGTACTGATGGCGATGTCGTTTTTAAGAGTTGACAGATTTGAGAGCAGAGCGGGGTCCTTGGGTTCACCCTGGGAAAGGTTTTGTTACAGGGCAACCCCGATATACAATGGGGTGCCTGACTGTGGGTTCTCACCTATGCGCTTAAAAAGGACTTATAATAAGAACAATTGCAGGCACTCACAAAAAGGTTAATAAAAGGGTTTATTTACAAAAGGAAGGGAAATAAAAAAATGAGTAACTCGGGGACAAAAGAGAAAGTGAGGGAGAGAGATAAATCTCCAAATACGTCCTACCAGATCCGAAGAGAAACCCCAGAAACCCCAAAGGCACGCTGTAGCCCGGCGAGAAGCAAGAGACCCCCCAAGGTCAAAAGCCCTCGTTATATAGCCAACATGTCTGCTTAACTCCACCCCTCAGTTTCCTGTAATCCTCTCTTCTGGATGATGATGGAATTCTGGGATTCGTAGCCCTAGGGGTCTTGGATCTCTCTGGCTTGAGGTGGGGGTCCATAAACCTTCCTTTGGAATTTGTTGCAGACGTCCTTTTGTCCCCCCAACAGTTTCACCAGAGCTCCCTTCGGCACGCGGCAAGTTTCTCCACGAGACAGAGACTCAGTTATACTTAAAGAACAGGTCTATTAGGACAAGAAAGTAAAGGACACTTGTACAGGCACAAGTGGGCAGAAAGAGCTGCCCTGCTGAGGGGGCAGGTTTGCTAAGAGAGGCCTGCATGGTGCAGGTCACAGGCAGACAGGCAGGCCGCTGCCCTGCAGAGGGACAGAGTTGGTAAAGGAAAGCACCTGCATAGGCACAGGTGGGCAGAGAAATGGCTGTCCTGAATTCTTGCACGGATGGCACTGATATAGCCTTCTTTCAGCTGGGAGGGGCTCATCTTCGAGGATGGCTGTCTGTCTACTGGCTAACTAGAATTAGAAAAGAGACCTGAGATTCTACAATGGGCTCAATCTCCATATCTTTGCCCCTGGACTGCAGTCTGGCTCCTACTTATGCTTTGTAACTTAGGAGCTGGCACCTAGGGATTGTGCTAAAGGTTATGTTGATTCCTTCTACCCCCACTTCCTTGTGTGGGTCTAGTTCTAATATTATTTTGCGTTATATCTCCTCCATCAATGGAACATTTATTTAAAAAAAAAACTCCTTTTAACATTGATATGAAAATTTCTCATTTATAAAATCTGATTATTAAGTGAAGCTTCTGAAGTTAAGAGTGAGGGTGGAGGGTGAGAGGGACACAAGGGGTGGGGGGAAGGGGAGAATGCCCACTGAACATGGCAGCTAGGAGATGTAAAAAAAAAAATTATCATTGACATATAGTTGTAAGAATTAAATGGGGTGGCCTTGGTGAAAGCTTTATACATACTTTGCATTCAACAGTTGCTCTTGCCTGCTGGAAGGATTGGGAGGCCGCTCTGGCTCAGTTGATTTAGTATCTCGCGGTCAGCTCTCAGGAGAAGAGGTGGAGGGCTGAAAACATCGCAGCCATCTCTGCCCACAGGATTGGCTTCGCCATCGCCCGGCGTCTGGCCCAGGACGGGGCCCACGTGGTGGTCAGCAGCCGGAAGCAGCAGAATGTGGATGGGGCGGTGGCAGCGCTGCAGGCGGAGGGGCTGAAGGTGACGGGCACGGTGTGCCACGTGGGGAAGGCCGAGGACCGGGAGCGGCTGGTGGCCACGGTGAGGCAGGGTGGAAGGAGATACAAATGGGACCACTCAGATCAGCCCTAGCGGAAGGGGTTGGGTCGACACTTGAAGCCTGGGAGAGGGTGCTTCTCAGAGGATGACCAGAGAAGCAGGTGTGACCGAGAAGTTCGGGGGTGCAGGGGGGAGGGCACTGACCTGGTCTGCACTAGAGCCTTGCTGGTCAAAGGGTGGTTTCATGACCAGCAATCTGACGGTGACCCAGGCACCGCGGAGACCTTGACTCTCAGACCTCATCAACCAGGCTGAGTGGGATCTGCATTTTAAAAAGATCCGGGGTGCTTTGTGTGGCAGTTAAAGTTTGAACAGCACAACTCCTGGGCTCTCCAGCTGGTGGATTGGGGAGCCCGCTGGGGCTGGGGCCTGCAGGAGGACCTGTTCCTATGTAACCATCTGGGAAGAGGTGAGTTGTGAGGCAAAACTGAAGGAACACGAAATGGGCACACACAAGTTGCAGAGAAGGGGGTCTTGGAGGCGAAAGGATTTCAAGTGGGGAGAGGAGAAGGAATTGTTTAAAAATGAAAGGGGTGAAAGAAGCGTCAGCAGCGACACCTGGTGAATGGAGATCTGGACTTGGGGGAGGGGAGTTTCCAGATACCAACCAGGCATTTTGTAGGAGCAGAAACCAGATACTTCCAAGGAGGTGAGAAACAAATATTTCACTCAAAATCTGAAGGCCGACTCTGCTCCAGGTATAGCTGCAGAACGGTGTGTGATTCAGAGGGGTTAGTCACTTTACCCACCATGTTTCCAGCCTGGCTGGAGAGGGAGAGAGGCTTTTTCCCCATTCCTTCACCCCACTTGTCATTTCCTCCACAGGCCCTGGAGTCCTGTGGGGGTGTCAACTTCCTGGTGTGTGTGGCAGGGGTCAACCCTTTGGTGGGGAGCACCCTGGGAGCCAGTGAGCAGGTGTGGGACAAGGTGAGGCCTGGGATTGGATCTTATCCATCCCACAAGACTTTCTGTTCACCATTTTTGCACACACAGGTGCACGTGTGTGCACACACACACAGAATACCTAAATTCCCACACACCCATGTCAATACTGACTCTGTGGGTGGGGGATGGAACTGTCCTTGTTCAGACTGCCCTTCAGTAAACTCTGCAGGCATCGGGCATGCCCAGCATACACCAGGAGTCCCTAGCTCCTCTGTGTTAGCTCCCTCTCCCCTGTCTCCTTATTTCCTCTGATTCCAGATCCTGAATGTGAATGTGAAGGCCCCAGCCCTTCTGCTAAGCAAGCTGCTGCCCCACATGGAGAACAGAGGGTGAGGGCCTGAGAGGGGCTGGTGGACATTGGGGCCTCTGGGCACTGGTCTTTTCTACCCCTTAGGAAACACTTGGGGAGGGATCCAAGAAGTGGAGGATGGCAGGAGAGAAGGGAGGTATGTCCTTGATAAGTGGTCTTCACTGCCAGACCTACCCTCCGCCCATGGGCTGTGGATGTGACACTGCTGAAGAGAAACATTTGCTGGGGGTGCATGGGGTGGAGCGGGGGCAGGGAGGAACCTGACTCCGGTTTCTCAGAGACCCCTGTTTGAGTTCTTTGATCTTGGAGAATGCAGGGACTTCCCCCTTAGTGGCAGCTGCAGGGAAACAGTAACTTGGCTTCCCAGTTCCTGCTCCTCAACTCTTGCCCTTCTCCATGGTGCATCTTTCCCACTCCTTTCTGGGCAGTTACTTGGTGACATTTGCTCCTTCTCACCTCCCCCAACTTCCCTTTGGCTCTCCTGGGGCTGGGGCCACCGGGGCTGGGCCAGTGTGGTGCACTGACCTCACAGGCCCTCATGACGCATGAGCGTTCTTGAGCTCCACTCTCCTCAAGAGCTGCCTCTCAGTCTTGGGCCCCAAGAGCTGCCTCTCAGTCTTGAGCCCCTGCCCAAGGGATACATACCCCTGGCCCTGGAGTCACTGACTCCATCAGAGACCTTGGTGTCCATTAATTTGCAGATAGTCCCCACCTTCCTCGCCATGAATCTTGAGCTGGGGTCCTCCAAGCGGCCAGTTTGCTGACTCATCTCTCTCTCAGGTGAACTCACCTTCATCTTGTCCCATCTGCCTTTCTCCTTACAGGGGAAGCGCCGTCATTCTGGTCGCATCTATGGCGGCATATGTGCCAGTACCAGTGAGTATAAAGCCCTCTGGACAGCAGGGTAAGGGGCAGCTGACTCTGGTTTCTTGTGAGGCCCTCAGTGCTGTGTGGAGAACTGTTGATTCCAGATAGGGAATTAAGAAGCACGACACCACAAAACACCCTAACGGCTGCAGAGCTGGTACTATAATCTCACTGTGCCATAGCATCTCTGAAACCCAAGGATATTCAGCCTCTCACCCAGGGTGAGCGCAGCCACTTTTTGGCAAAGTAAGGTTTGGATTCTGGGCTTTCCCAATTCCGGTTTCCTGAGTATTTAAAAGCACAGTGCCACTTTCTCTGTGTCAGTCTTCAACATGCATGTCAGTGACTTGCTCTGAGCCTAACGATGCTCCTGTACCTGGGATTTTTACTCCTTGAGCATTGTTGTGGGATGGTGAGGCTCAGGACAAAGAATTTTAGTTTGGGCCTAGAGTCCAGCGTATCTTCTATATCTGAGACCCAGTGTCCTCATGCAGGTTGTTTGGGACCAGCTCCCTCCTCCCCCTTCTAATCCACTTCATCCTTTTCCTTTTGTTTTGCAGAAGCTGGGAGTCTACAACACCAGCAAAACAGCCCTTTTGGGCCTCTGCAGGTCTCTGGCTGTGGAGCTGGCTCCCAAAGACATCCGAGTGAACTGCCTGGTGCCAGGGTTAATCAATACTGAGTTTGTCCAACTGGTACGGATTATAAGCAGCTCCTGCTCCCTTACCCCTACCCTTGTCCCTCACTAGTCCCTTCCCTGGCCAAGCCCCTTCTGGACCAAGGCCCACAGAGACCTACCCAGGTCAGAGCCCAGGCCAAGCTCCTCAGTCAGTGACTCTGCCCGCAGCCTTTGGGACAGCATCCTTAACCTTTCCTGCAGAGAACAGCACTCTGTCTTCTGAGGGGTGCAGCCCCAAGTAGGGATCCTCTCTCCTGAGCAATGTCATCCTCTCACAGAGACATCAGTCTGCCACGACGCTTTTCCCACCCACTCTGCCCCCGGCCCTGCCAGCAGTCCTTCTGCCTAAAGTTGATCCTAAAATCTTTCCTCAGGAGAAAGCAATGCCATCCATGCCAGCTCACTTGAAGGAAGTCTTTGGAATGCAGCGGTAGGTGGGGTTTGGGGTTTCAATAGTCCTTGTTTACTTTGAAGGAAAGTTTCATTTCTTTTTCTTTTAATGAACATAAGATTGAAACTGAAGTTCTATTTTTTAAAAAATTCATTACATTGTTATTTATTTTTGTACAATAGTTGGTTTCTCCACTCGTGTGTAGTTCCCATAAATGTCCCACTGCCACATCACCCGTGAGTCGTCCCTTGTGGCCTTCCCACCCCTATTTTAACTCCCCTCCCTCCCTTTCTCTTACTGGATGCCTCTATAGTTTACCTGCAGGTTTTCTCTCTTTTTTTTACTCTTTGTTCCGATTCCCCATATTCCTTCTCTAAGTGAAACCATCTGATATTTTTTTTCTGAAGATAAGTTCAATTCCAAGAAGAAATAACACCCTGATTTTCTCCAAGGTTTCTGACTAGGCCCCTTGCTGAAGTGTGGGGACAGCACAGTCCCGGGGCCGGGGGCTAGAGTGGGAAGTGAGCCTGGAACCCACCCTAATCTTCCCTGGGTTTGTTTCCCTGGGATTGGTCCGCAGGGGCCAGTGCTGGGCTCCGCTTTGGGCCAGCTGATCAGCACTGCGTGGGCTGGGACTCAGCTCTGTCCTCTTCCCACCAGGATTGGGGAGCCCGAGGACTGTGCGGGGATTGTGTCTTTCTTATGCTCTTCAGATGCCAGCTACATCACCGGGGAGAACATCATGGTGGCCGGCTGCTCTCCTAGACTGTGAAGCAGGCTGGTTAAGAGAGGGGGCCACATGGTCCTTGGGGGCAAACTGTGATGTTGGTGGGGAATATGGTGATGGGGAGCCTTCGGGCCTTTAGGGTCCAGGGTCATTTAAGGAAACTTGCTCAGAAAATTAAAAGGAAGGCAAGATGTTTGAAAATGTTCACTTGGAAATAAACATGTATGGAGACTGTTAATCTGGGCTCACCTGTTTGACTGTGATATATGAGCCTTGACTTTGGCCTAGAAGCCTCATCTGTGGGCTAGTTTCTTCCCTTCTCATTGTCCCTCATCCTCGAGACTTTATTTCTTCCTCCCTTTCTTCCGTCTTTTTCCATGAAATTGGAAATTGGACTGGTTACTTTTTTTTTGCCCGCCCAGATCCACCTCCCATAGTTCTCTGTTCTGCTCTGTATTCCACGAGGCTGAGCTGTAGGAAGTGCTTCACTAGGTCTCTGGAACCTTTGGGCTTCCAGTTGGGTTTGGTCAAAGGGAGACTCTTGGCTGGGATGAGAGTGAAATCAGGGAATTTGTCAGGCTCCTTTCTTTTTCGGTTGCCATGTTGGACTGTTCGTTCCACCAGAGGCTACAGTGCTTGTCAGGCAACACCTCCCACACGGCTAGGTTTCCACAGCCAGTACCATGGCTCTCAAAGAGCCTGTGCAGCCATTATAGGTCCCGTTCCTGTAGGTACTTCGTGTTTAGGACTCTGCTGTTGACTATGGACTCCTTGCCCGGAGCAGGTGTCCTATGCAATTATCTCTCCCATTGTCTACGAGGAGGAAGCCCAGCTCATGACCTTTCCCTCTTTGTGCCTATGTTCCTTTGCCCACTGGGGCTAGGGCAGCGAGGGAGGCCAAACAGGGCACTACTAGCTACAGGTAGGTACTAGCTGACTCTTGGTTTGGGAGGCTGTGGGCAGTCAGCCTCTTCCTGAGTCAGGAGGAAGAGTTCATAGGTTCCCAGGATCCTTTTCTGACTTCTTGGCCCCCCTCATTTCCAGAACTATCTGTCCTTTCTGTTCCCTTACACAAAAGAACAGAAAAATCGTTTGAAACTTGGAAAATAGGCTGAAGAGCTGGAAGAATATTTTTTAGGGCACTATTGGGCTTGTCTTTCTTGCTCCTATAGTTCATTTATTGCTTTTTGTCTGTTAGAGAAGCAAGTAATTTCTATTAGAACAGACGATCTCAACAATTACGGTTTATTATCTTACTGGACATCAACCAGTTTTGTCCTAGCTTCTCAAATGTTCTTTGAGTCAATCATAACATCTTATTGGTTCTCTTGTTGATTAATGAACTGAATAAGATTTTGACACATGTTCATTTTATATTTGTTATTTATTTGAATGTCATGATACTATTTTTTTAAATTATACTTAATACTGATTTACTGTGTGTGTGAGTAAACAGAAAGGAGACGCTTTAGACTTTATAGTATAACCATTTTTATTATGTTACTGAATTTCTACTTTTCTATTATTTGTTTGCTTTTCACATGAAAAAAAGATGTTTAATTTCTCTCTCATTTATAAAGAGAAAGCTCTCCAGTAATCCTTTATCATCTTATAGCTCCCATGCAATAATCTCTTTATCCTTGAAAAAAGTGGCTTTTAAAAGTTGTCTAAAAAATCATCTTAGGCCAGATGTCTAAGGCAACACATGAAAAATAGAATTAAATATGAAAAGTTAATATTAGATGAGTGTGAAAAGTTTCAAGCCTACGCAAGGTGATTGCAATGACAAGAAGGAAGTTTCCTGTGTTTTCCTACTTTGCTGCAAAGTTTTGACCTTTGTGGTAAATTTCGGGATGTCCTCAACCCCTTTGCTCTACTCAGCTTGCACTAGCTCTCAAGGTAAGTGAAAGCTTCCAGTCTCAATGCGTCTGCACAGACTTTCTCTTGTATCACCATAGAAACAGGGCCCTCGGTGTGAAAAAAAAGTCACAAAATAAGGAAAACTGCTGTAAAATGTGGATTAATGAATTGATGAGCAAACAGAGTGGAAAGAAGCAAATGGCAAGGGCAGCTGGGGGAAGGTGAGGGGATGTTGCAGGCCTTGGAAGGGAGAGAGGGAATAGACTCTCACTCTTGTCTTGTGAGCCTGAGTTCCCATATCCCACAGGGTCCCGTTGGAGGTTCCCACTGTGGTAATGGAGCAGTGGCAACAAGCTGGTTGCTTCTGCGTGTTATTTTGGGAGATGCCGCCAAAATGACACAGGAGACTTAACAAGTACACCAAAGTCACATGTTGAAATGGAATCCCAACCTGATGGTATTTGGAGGTGGGCCTTCCGGAGGTGATTAGATCATGAGGTGGAGACCTCATGATGGGATTAGTGGCCATATAAGAAGAGACCAGAAAGCTAGCTTGCACTCTCCACCCTGTGTGGGTAGGAGAGGTCAGCAGTCTGAATCCAGAAGAGGGTCCTCACCAGAACCTGACCCTGTCGGCACCATGATCTCAAACCCCTGAAACATTGTTTATAAGCCATCCTGTCTGTGATGCTTTGTAATGGCAGCCTGAGCTAACTAAAACAGTAAGTTTACCAAAAAGAATATGCAAATTGATAAGAAAAATACTAATACCTACATAGGTAAATGGGCAAATTTATGAAAAACAGTGCATGTCAAGCAACTCTAACTGACCAATAAGCATATAAAAAGTTCAACTTAAAAGTCAAGCTACTATAAATGATAATAAAATAAAAATGTAATAATAATAAAATAATAAAATTAAAATAACATGTAAAACAAACAAATAAAAGTAACAATACGTTACCATTTTTGTCCAGCAAATTGACAAAGATTTTAAAAGGGCAATACCTAATGGGGTTGAGGGATAAGTACATTTATACATTTTTGGTGGTGGTGGAAACTCCACCCGCTTTTCAGGATATCAGTTTGGCATTATGAGTCAAGAACTTCATTTAATCCAGAGGTTCTACCTACAGAAATCTATAAATAAGAAATAATTCATGAAGTGTCGAGTACAGAATTATTTATAAAATCAAAATATTGGCAATATTGTGAATGACCCTAGGTCAGGACTCTGTTAAGTGATCTGCCTGTCTTGCCGGTCGGCCCTTGCTCACCTCATGTCCCGGAGACCGCACGGGGCTCTCTCTGCTCCCTGAGCCAGCCAGGCCTGTGCAGCACCGGCGCGGTGGCACCTGCTCTTCTCTCTCCTTGGGATACTCTGCCCCCAGATACCCTCAGCGTTTGCAACCTTACTTTATCCAGCTCTTTATTCAAATGTCATCTTCCTATGACACCCCTTATAAAACGGTGCCCTCTCCCATATCCCTTTTTCTGGCTTCATTTTTCCTCTGGGCCCTTATCATCATCTGACATTCCACATAAGACCTCGATTACAATTCATCTACAAAGTTCATCATTGTCTGGTAGCCTTGAAAAGGGTTTTAAAATTTAAAGCCCAATTAAATTCTACATTTCATTGCACTGCAAGTTATTGCTTGTTTCTAAAAATAAGACAGAAAGAAGGACCTTTGAGCCAAATCAAGATTTAAAAGGATAGAGGCTCCAAAATGTGAAGCCAGCGGAGTGAGGAGGCCTCTTTCCTTGGTAAACGCGACCGTGGCCTGGCTGCCCAGCTCTTCCTTGGAGCGCCTTTGCTGTCTCAAGCCAAATGGCTGTTGAAGCTGGAACTTTAGGAAACGTGGTTGAAAAATACCAGAATGTTAGAAAATGTTGGCTGTTTCTTGCAGCCTTTAGTAAAGCCTGACCAAAAATAGATACGGGCTTAGATCCGAACTGACCTGGCTGAAAGCAGAAAGGGGACAACGCACAGCTTTGTGATGAGGTCTCTCGGCCACTGGCGAGATTGCTGAGGCTCAGTCACCCATGCTTCTTGCAGAATCACAAAACTTGGAATTTCTTCCCCATTCTAAAATTAACATAAAAAGTAGAGAGGGGGGTAAAACCGAACTGCGAGGCCAGAGAAATGGAGGAGGCCAGGTTCCTGGGCCCTTCCCACTTCCTTGAACTGTCTGACTGAGGTAACCTTTCTGGGCCCGCTAATGGGCTGCAGCCTGGTGCCCTGTGCAGGTTATTCCACTTTCCTAGTTTCACAAAGCCAAGGGAGAAAAAATTGAACGTAGGCCTGGGGCTAAGAGGAAAATCTTAAGGTTTATAGCTAAGAGAACAGCCAGAGTGGTATCCAGAACTGTGGCATCCAGACCTTAGAGTTTTGGAGGAGTTGATTATCAATAAAACTTCAAGCCTGGACACAATGGGAGTCTGTATTTCTTCAACCTTCAAGGTCTCCACTACCCTAGGTCTCCGCATCGTAAACTGTGCCAGCTGGAAGTGGGCTGCTAACGAAGGTCCGTCTCTGGTAGTGATTCCTGTGTTGTGACTCTCTTCCACATCTGTCTGAGGATGAGGGTTCTTTGAGTGGGCAGGGCAGTGGACAACCCTCCTCTGCCAAGATAGGCACCCCATCTTCTCTCTCCCAGAAATACTTACTTTAAATTGGTGACAGTTGTTTCCCTTTCTTTTTCCAGATGGCAGATTATTTTAAATTACATTTTTCTTCTATTTCCCTCCATCATTTTCTACCTGTCAGGAGTGGTGAAATGTATCAGTCACAGGTTGAGTAATCCTAAGGAGTCAGATTTGCAACTAAGAGGAATTCACGTATTTTAAGGATCTGGACTTGTTGGTTGCAATAAATAGACACGGTGGTTTCTCTTTAAGAATTAACACATTTTCATTTGTACATGGGAGACATCATATCACATCAAGTGGGGGCATTTTGCTAGTGCATGCAGGGGAAGATGGAATGCTAAACAACCAAAGAATGGAATATGGCAGATGTACATTGTTTGTCCAGAACCTCTTTTTAGGGGGGAATCATCCCTCCTCCTATGCTCTGGATCTTGGGTATCCATAAAAGCGTCTTCCCCAAATCATAGGTGCCTATGTGATAGAGATTCTACAGTCAGAGTACTCCACCAGGCCCCAGAGATTGAGTTAGGAATGTGAGTATGGTTTAAGATAGATGAATCAGAATCTCCCTGGATTTTTGTGTTAGAGCTTAAGTTTTTCTCATTCTTCTGATTTAGTGATTACAGAGTATTTGAAATTGGGTAGCTATCTACAGTACTTCTTGGAATAATTGAAAGGAGGGAAAGAGGCCAGCACGGATTTAAGGAGAGCTGAGAGAGTGAGAGAAGAGGAAGAAAAAGAAGATATGGAGCTAGAGATCCTGACCATCTTCGGAAAACAATTTCTGAGTGTGCCTGGAACTATGAATAATTATGATTGAAATCAACTCCATTCTTTACTTTTCACTTGCATGATAAAAAAAATTCCTTTCATTAAGTGAGTTTGAGTTGGGTTTCTGACACTTGCAATAGAAAGAGTCCTGACTCCCATAGTAACTATTTAATCCTTCGTATACAGCACCCCAACTTCTGCCCTGACCAGTCCTTTGTCTTAACACTTGCCATTCACCACTGGCTTTCCAGTTTCTAAATCTGATGAACCCTTTTTCAATCTTTACCTTCCTGGTCCCCATTTTCTGAGTGTGATGCCGCGTATGACTCTTTCTTCAAATTCTCCCCCATTGACTTTTAAGATAGTTCTTTCTCATTGTTGTTCCTACTTTTCTTCTCCTTAATTTATTTTCCAGTCTACTGCTTATCTCCAAAATGATTTGCTCTCCAGTGCTATGTTCTTTGCTCTCTTATTGTCTCACTATGTACCTTCTCCGTGGCTGACGCCATTCACTTCCAGTGCTTCTATTGCTCTGTACACATTGATCAAGATCTTTCTATATTGCTTCTCAAGTGTGCTCCACACCTCTCAAAAGCAACATCATAAATCTAACCTCATTGTTTATCCACTCAGATGTGCCCTTCTCGTAGTGTTCCAATCACAGTGACTGGTACCACATTTAAGCATTTGTGTTTATTAGAAATCTGAGTAGCATATGACTCCTCCTCTTCTTTTACCCTCTCATCAAATGCTGTCAATTATATTTCACAAATATTTTTCAAAGCTGTAGCTGTATATCTTATTGCCTTTGCCTCCGTTTGGTCCGGGGCTGTATAGACTCCGCATTGCATGACATGACCCAGAAGCCTGACGCCCAGCCTGGTGGTGGATGGTGTTGTGATGGTAATGGCCCTGATTTCGGCCCTCATAGTCTCTCAGTTAAGTAATTGCTTCAACTTTCTAATGTTCTCCTCATCCCCACACTCATTTATCTTCAGTCCTTTCTCCAAATGTGTCCAGATATTTCTTTTAAATGCAAATGGGACTATATCACTTATTTGCTAAAATCCCATTGCTTGCCTTAATCTTAATTCCACCTTAATCTTCTACTATCTCAACTCTCTTTCTAAGACTTTGCCTTACCAAATATTTGGACTTTGCCAAATGTACCATGCTTTCTCTTGCTCCATGCATTTGCATATATGTGTCCTGTGCTTTGAAACACAAAGACAAATGATAGACTTGGGGCAAATATGTGCAACACATATGATTGATAATATACAATGAATTCTTAGAAATTAATTCCCCAAACACTCAAACTGTTGAATAGAATAATAGAAAAAAATATGAATGGGGAATGACTATAAGAAAGTGATTAATAAACATGAAAATATACCTAACCCCTAATAGAAAAGTTGTTACAGAGCAAGGACTCACTGCCTGATGCATAGTGAAGCAATGACTTTTGAGAAAAGATAAAGGTTTTATTGTGAGGTTGACTGGCAAGGGTTGGAGGAAAGCTTCAAATCTGCCTCTCAGATCAGGGGGCTAGGATTGATTTTATGAGAGTGGAGGAAAAGCTAGGAATGAAGACGTTATGAACTTGGCAAGGTTTGATTGGCATTAGTCACAAATCAATTCGTATACAGAGAGAGGTTTTACGAGGTAACCAGCTCTTCCCATTGCTTTTGATGTAGTTAGGCAGTCCCATCTCTGTCTTCTTGGTTCCATGTAGGTGGTCTCTTGGTTCCAGGAAACTTTGTTCAACTTAAGGGCAATTACTTCTGGACCGTGCTTGGGTTGTATAACCTGTGGACAAGCATCTGCTGCTTCTGCATAGCAAACAAACAAACAAAAAAACATTCAAAAAGTAGTTAACCCATAAAAACTATTCCAGCTCAGTTATGAAGCCTAATAATGAGTTGTTTTCAAATTCAAACTTAAGCAAATATATAATAACATTACTAATGTACTGCATCATCTTTACCCTTTCCTCTAAATAAAAAGCATTTTAAAACTGATGCGTGGTTTCTACCTTTTTGTCTTTCTCTCTGCTAAAAAATATATGCAAAATATAATTATAAATATAAAGTTTTGTTGCTGATGTTCGTCTTTATAAAAATGGCATACAGTTCTCTGCACTTGTCTTTCTCACTTGATAATCTATAAGGAGCATCCATTCAGGTAAATAATATATGCAGGTTTCATTCTTTTGAAAGCTACATAATAATCTACTGAATGGATAGGCTATGATTTATCCAACTTTTCACCCATTTATTAGGCAAAGAAAAAAGTAGATAATATCCCAAAGAATAAGGTTTAGATTGGCATCAGATTTCTTGTCAGCCATAATGAATGCTAGAAGACAATGCATTTAAAGGAGGGTGTTTTCACTGATGAAATTTTACAATTCCTGATGAAGATACAACATTCATGAACTTTTATGTCCCATAGAATTACAGCCTAATGACTTTTGCCAGATCACACCACCCAACATGGCCACACTGGGCTGCATATTCTCTTTGAATTTCTCTACATACTAAATAAGCAACATTTAAAGAGTCAGTGTCACCAGTAGCGAAGGAAATGTAAAGCTGTTCAGAGTGTAAATGAGACAGACTTTCTGAGAAACAGTTTGACAGGTTCAATAAGACTTTATTCCTATTTGCAAAACAGCAATTTGATTTACCTTCCTTTACCCAAAAGACTGAATCAGGTGGAGAAGCAAAGCTTTATCAAAAGCTTATTATATATAATATGGAAAACCTGAAAACAATATAAATAATTCAACAATAGGAAAACTATTACATTAATTGTAGACCATCTCTGAGGTGGCATACATATCTAAAAATCTTATTTTAAAGGCTATAATGTTATGGAGACTGCTCAGGGTCAAAATAAAACATTGGTTTCCAACCATTTCCAGTGGTCTGTGCATGGTAAACTACTCTGTAGCCTGGACGTTTGTTATTACAATATCCACTTATAAAACTAAACTATTCTTGACCACTAGGAAACTTTAAAAACTAGATCTCCAGGGAGAGGTTGTTGAAAAAGTCCATTGACTGTGAAGGGACATTGGTGCTTCTGTAGAAAACACCGGGGCCCCTTCCACTGAAACACAGTCTGTCTGTGAGTCTGTCAGTCACTAGAATTGCACAGCACTGCTCTCGGTGTGCTGGTATACCACTCAGAATAAGCAGTGGAGGAATTTAACTGTGCAATGTCAGAAATACAGATGAGTATACTGCCAACCAAAATAGACAAAGTCATTTCAAAAGTACATTGAGTGAAATGGGGCATCATGGAGGTGTTGGTGGCTTGAACATCAAATGACCATTCTTGATGTGGGCTACACATAGCTCCTAAATTCTTCCTCTAGATGACTTGTGGTGCTCCCCTAACACTGCAACTGTCACTACTTGGAATTTCCCACTACCGTATGGCCACATTATCCTGTGAGCTTCCATTTTGACTTCATTTTCTACTTCCTCCCAAAGATGTGGGCTCAGTGCAGAATGGAGCAAACTGTAGGGAGATTCATAAGGTTGGCTCGTGTTGGGATCTGGGATATGTCTGTGTCTATGCACTTGTGGGAACCAAAGTCTATTTTGATGCTGGAAAGACTCGATGTCTAGGAGGTTGAGTAGGGAGGGGAGACTGTGCTCAAAGGGAGCATTTTTGAGAAGGGGGAGGGAGAAGAGGAGGAGGAGGAGGGAGGACAGAAGGAGGGATGGGGATTGAACTAACTTTTAATGTCTTTGCGCAATGGAGACAACATTTGGATCTACAAAGAGGAGCTGCTGTCATTACAAAATTCCCTTGCCATTAGTCAGAGAAAGGTCATTGGGACACACACACCAGGGTTTGTGCTCTCCATAAGGTATCTTATCTCCTGGGAAGTCTGGGTGGGAATAGTCCTCCAGGGCTGTGGCTTTCAGACAGGAATTTTCCTTTAACACATTCTTTGCCTTGTAAGATGCCAGGGTGTGCTAGGACAGCTTAGAAGTGAGTGATCAGAGTGTGGCCAGGGACGGACTCCTCACAGCCAAGCAGAGTGCAGTAGGTGTGAGTGTGAGTGTGTGTGTGTGTCTGTGTGTGTGTGTGTGTGTGTAAGGGAGGGGGGCACTTATGTGCTTGCTTTTTCAAGGACTGATCCCACATACTTTTGGTCCAATATCTGTACACACATTTTTGTGTTCTTATTTTCTACTTAACATTTTAATTGAAGTATTCCCCCCACACTATTATAAACTACTTAAAATTTTCACTTTTAATGTTTGTATGATACTCCATCGAGGAAAAATATCCAATATTTCCCTGCTATCAGGAATTTAAGTTACTTTTATTTTTCTGCTAAAAAGATGCTAAAGTTACCTGTACATATAGTTATATTTTATATTTTGAATTGTAGTCTTGGATGGTTCTTATACATTGCTAGCGAAGAGTTTATTCCAGCTTTACTCTAATTTTAGTAAAGCAATATATGTGCCAAGGACATAGCGCTGCTGCAGTTCGCTTAGATCATCACGTCACTAACAACAAGGAGATGAACACAGCTCTGCAATAGGCATGGGTCTGGGTGTAGGGTTTGGTGTTCTAACTGTGTGGATGCCCGTGGATAATGCTAGAATGTTCTTTGTTGTTATCATTTTCAGCAGGATGAGTTATAGCAAAGTTGGTCACGTTTTGTGAACCAAGATGGGAATACATCTTTTATATTACTCTGGTCTGATCAATGTTCTCTCTCTGTTTTATACAATGTGTTAGTCATTAACCACACGTGGCGATTAAGCACTTGAGATGTGACTTGTCTGGACTGAGATCTTCTGGAGGAATAAATACACACTGAATTCCAAAGACTGATAGGAAAAGAAGTAAACTATAGCATTAATAACGTTGTACATTGATTACATGTTAAAATGATAATAGGTGGCTCACATTGTATTTCTATTAGACAGCACTGCTCTATCCCACACCACCTGAGAAGACCACAGGTACATGAAACCATGAATATCGTTCCTTATTTATTTCCTTTTGCTACAACACTTTATGATGAACTTCCTGGGACCCAGTCCGCGCAGCAGAGGCACAAGCTATCTCACTGCTTCAGCAGTAGCTCCCTGGCTATCCTTTCATTTGAGCACTTGAGAATCTAAGGCTCCTCATTTCGCTACTGCTCTCTACTCCCAAGCACTCCCTCCGGCTAAGGGTCAGTGGGCATGTACTAACATTAGGAGCTAAAGAACATTCCTCCATCTTTCCTGAGGTCAACAAGTTTGGACTAACTTTGAAATCAAAAGTTTAGATTAAATTTAAATGCATGATTGCATAAAGCTCTTCTGTAGGAGCAGGGACACTTCTCCCTTAATCACGCATTCATTCAACAAATATTTATTGTTTACTATGTGGCAGTCACTATTCTGGGCACTTGGGATACATTGTAGAACAAAACAGATTTCAGTTCTTTCTGGGAGCTTATATTCTGGCGGGCAAGATGTTACAAATAAGTAAATTTCATAGTGTGTTGGAAGGTGATATGGTGAAACAGAAGAAGTAAGGGATCCAGAGTGCTGGAAGAAGATGGGGTGGAAAGGGATCAGATTTGAATTCATTGAGAAGTGACATTTAAGCAAAAACTTGAGGAAAGGGAAGCTGATAGGTTTGTGGCTATCTGGGGAAAAAGTGTTTCAGGCAGAGGGAACAGCATTCCGGGGAGTACAAAAACCTGAGGGTAGGAGTGTTCTCAGAATGTCTGAGGAACACAAAAAGGCCAGCAGGGCTGGGAGGAGAGTGGGAATGTGGTCAGGATGGAAGGCAGCTGCACAGAGTTCGGAACCCTATAGGCCGGATGGGTAAGGAATTGGGCTCCACGGTGGGCTGAGTGTTTGTGTGTCCCCCGACCCCAGTTCATATGCTGAAACCCCAAACTCCAAGCTGACGGTATTAGGAGGGGGAGCCTTGGGGAAGTCCTTTGGTCACCCCTGTGGAGCCCTCCTGGATGGGATTAGTGTTTTGTTTTTTTTTTTTAAAGATTTATTTATTTATTCATACAAGAGCTGGGGTGTAGGCCAGAGGTGTGGGGGGTAAGAGGATTCACCAGGGACAGAGTGGGGAGCAGAACAGGCAGATCTACTGAAATACACTGCTGAGGGGAGCAGCGGGCAAGGCAGGAGAGGTCTGCTGCGCCATGTGGGAAGCTCCCTGGCTGGGGATCCAACTCGTGCTGCAGTGGCTCTGGCCAGCTTCATAGTGCTGAGACTAACCCCTCGAGCCACCAGGAAGCCCCAGGAGTAGCGCTTTTACAAAGAGGCCCAGAGAGCTCCCACTCCTTCCACCACATGAAGGTGTAATCTGCACTTTAGACACTGGACACCAGACTTCTTATTGTCATGCTGCCTTGATCTGTTCCACAGTGTGTCACTTTCCATACTGAGACCATACAGCATTGACCTGACCTACTGCAGAGATGGTAAGAGCCATTCGCTGCAAACAGTCTTCCGCTAACCACCGGCTCCTTCTCCCTCATTCTCACACTCCAGGCCTTCATGGTAACTCTCATTCTCCCCTACTTCTCTGCCCCCTCCCTCCCTCAAACCCTCGGGCTTTGATAGGAAATTCAAATCCCAGCACCTGCTCTGAAAGGTGCTCGACAACTCGGTGCCAACGAGAAGCCTCCCCTCTACTCACTGCAGACACCAAACAGCCGCTTTCCGGACACCCTGTTTTCACTGACCTGCTTTTCTGGAGGTGCCTGTGGAAAGCCTGTAATGAATGACAGTGACAGGCTTAAGCTGAGTGTTCCTGGAGGGCAGGGGGGTCCCCAGGGCCCTTCTCCTCCAGGATGCTGAGGCACGGGAGAAGAGCTGTGCAGGACAGCTCCTTCCTGCGGACCTCCAGCTCACTGAGGCGACCTTCCAGCTCCTTCCCCACTCTGCTCTGATTTTCGACCCTGGACAAGAGTGTGAAGGCCTGAAGGCCTGCGTGCCGCTGAGCCGCCTCTGCCCCTCATGGAGAAAGGGCTTGTGGGCAGGGATGGCCTGTGGAGCTGGGTGACTCTGCCTTGCTTCCTCTCCTCTAAGGGGACATTTGGGATAAGGACCCAAATGATAGAGGACTCTACAGAGAGCAGGTACAAGGAGTGTCTCCTGTCCCCTCCTGAACCACACTTTAGGCTGCTTGGTCTGCAGGGGACGTGGCTATCACAATGAAAGGGAACATTTGAAAGGGATGTGGCTGGCAGATTCCAACCCACAGAGGAGCCCCAGTCCCCTCTGGCATGCTCAGCCCTTGAGAATGGCAGGGCAAAGGCAGGGGACCAGGACTCAGTGGTGTGGCCCAGAGTGCGCAGAGGCCAGAGTAACCCCTTAGTCCTTCCCCTGCACCCAGCTGGGGTCTCTCATGTTCCAGGTTGCCCAGCAAGGGAGACTGTGTCCAAACCCCCCAAAGCGTTTGCTTCTCCCCTCCTGTAGCAACATCCCTCCTTCCTCACCTTCTTCTTACACCTTAGCTCCATCTCCTCATCACACGGAAGTCCCTGTTTTGGAAACGTCCGGCGTCCGGGTTGTGCTCGTTGCCCTCCCTGGTCACACCTGTCTGTCTTCTCACTGGGGTTGCTGCTCAACACTTTTACTGTCTATGTTCCCCTCGAACAGTGAGTGGGGAGCTTTGGGGTGGGGCACTGGAGTGGATGAGGATGACCTGTGGGAGTGTATACTGATCCGTGTGACAATGAAATATAAACGCAGGGCCTTGCACACTTGTCCTGTCCACACTTGAAACCACACGTCTTGCTGGTATCTCATCCAGTCCTCACAAGTCCAGGGCTGCCTGGTGTGATAGCTTAGCTTGTTCAGCTAAACTGGGTGCCTGTGCTGAAAAGGCACCCAGTGCAAGGACAAGGGGAGACTGGGACTCCATCCAAGCTCTGCTTGCCAAGCACCCCACCGTGGCTCTGTTCTCCTGAAGAAGGTGTCTTCAATGTTTGCCTTCAGCAAGTAGGCACCGGCAGGGCTGGGCCGGCTCAGAGAGCGCTTTTTAAAATTCACACCAGGGGGCAGTGCAGGCTCTCAGAGTTCCTGTTCCTGTGCTCATCACCAGGCAGAGCTTATAAATTCACAGGACAGCCGAGAATATGGAGACCTAGAGATCTTAAATGACTTGCCCACGGTTGATCAGTTTGTGGCACAGCAGACATCTGGCCCTGGGTCTTTTTTAGCGTCCTTCCCAGGTTTGCATCTAAGCTCTTCTTTCTGGGTCCATCATGGGCACACATAGTCTCTGCTTTCCTGACTTTTCTTTAAGTCCAGGCTTCATCCTGCTGCTGCTCAGATTTTGTTCCTTGGTAATTCCTGTGTGGAGTGGGAGAAACATCTGAGTTGGACCTAAGAGCCAGCATGTGTCTCCTCCACCTCCCTGGAGGTCTTATAAGAAACCCCTCTTACCTGCAAAGCGCTTTTCCTGTTTCATTTCCCTTCTTAGATGCTGGAGTCTACACCCCCCACCCTGCCCCGCTGGAATTTACCCACTCTTTGGCTGTGGAGCTGGCACCAAAGGGCACCAGGTGTACTGCCTGTCGGCAGCAGTCCCCAAGACTGACTTGCCAGGTGGTGACGATTTGGCAGCTCCCTGCCACCCACCCCCGCCAAGATGCCCTGAGACCTGCGTGCACAAGCCCCTCAATCTGAGGTCCTGGTCTGCAGCCTCTGAGCGCAGCAGCTCCTTCTGTCTCTGTGGGAACAGTGCAGTGGAAGCCCCAACTCTGAACAGGACGATCTTCCCAAGGAGACACACGTCGGCAAAGGCAGCCTGCTTTCGCCCCTTCACAGTCCTGCCTGCTGACCCTCGGAATGGTTCAGGTGGAAGGTGATCTGGCTCTGCAAAAATTCTTTTAAAAATCTGTGTGTGGCAGCTGCAGGTGGGCTCCCCAGAGGGGACACGACTCTGACTGCAGCCTCATTTTGTGGCCCTTTCTCTTACTGAATGGGGCTGCATAGCCTGGGAGCTGAGTCTGGGGCACAGAGGGCCCTGGAGGTGGGCTCCAGGGGTGGGGGTGTCCTGAGAATCCAGTCCTGGTCAGCGGCGTCGCTAGCCCAGGAGAGCACATTAGTACCTGGGTTGAGACCTCAGTTCTTCCTTCCCCGCAGGGTGGGGGACGCTGAGGGCTGTTGGAACTCTCCTTCCCATACTCTCCAGACATCAGCTCCATCACTCCTGAGAACACGGTGGTGGCAGCTCCCGGATACCACACCACCCAGGCCGATACTGCCTTTTACCCTGGAACCCAGATGTGACTGGATAGGACAATGAAGTTCAGGGGCTTCAAGGCACCAGGGGCTGGGAGACAAACAGAATTCTCGTATCTAGTGGAGGGTGTGTCTGGGGATGGGGCAGAGCTGCTGCTGGGTAGGTACTGAGCCTAAATCTGTGTTCAATTTCTTTTTTTTTAAGCCAGCAATAAACTTGTTTTGAAACTCCTAACTTTGGCCTCCTCATGAGGTCAGCATTGAGTATCTGCTTTGCCTACAGACGCCATCGGTGTCCGTGTCCTCACTACTGTTCCCATCTTCAGGGGGACCTGTCTCCGTGTTTGTCACCAGCACCTGAACATTCTGAGATGCAGGAAAGGAGAGTCTTTGCCTGGGCTGTTAAGGAGGGGGTGATTAAATGGCATGCCTCATCACCCAGAGCGCAGTCAAGAGCCTGTCTCAGAAGGTCAGCGCTTCTAAGAGAAGAGTCACACAATTGTCTGCCACGCCCACCCCCCCCCCCACCTCAGCCCCACCTGGGAGCAGAGGAAATAAACCTGGATTAGGAATGAACCATCTGTCTTGTCTCCATTATAGGGGGATGGCCTCTCTGCTAATCCAGTTCCAGTTAGGAAACAAAGAAAGCTGGAGCAATCTGGAGACCCCCCAAAGGGCAGTGGCTCAGACCCTTCCCTCTCTCCCCCCACTTCAACCCACATGGGGTGTGACCTACCAGTCATATCTCTTCCACTCCAGCCTCTTCCTCCTCCTCCCCTGAGTTCGCACTGCGCTGACCCTTCCCTCACACCCCTCCCTTGGGGAGCCAAGTCCCCCAGGGCCTCACCAGCTTTCTCCAATGACTTTTAAAAACCACCACCAATCTTCCCCCTCCCCCCCACACCCCGAAGATTCACTGGCGTCTGCTCCGTGCACTGACCTTGCCGAGTACTTCACACAGAGCACAAGGGCAGTGAGAAGGTACTCAGCACCTCGCCCCTCTCCGCTCCCAATCTTCCATGCATTTGCTTCTATTTTTACCTAAGGCTCATGCACCTGCCTCCTGCCTCCAGTGGAAGAAGTGTATCTTCCCTCTCTAGGGGGATCCTCCATAGCCACTTGGGAGCTTATCCTCTGCCATCTCCCCGCCACCTTGTTCCAGGAACCATCTCTCTTATCTGCAGCTTCAACCTCTCAGCTCTAATCTGAAGACAAAACAAAACCATTCAACAAACAAAACTCATGCTCTTTTCCCCGATTATCCTAAAGTCATCACATTTCCTCACTCCTTCCCATAGCAGTCCTCTCCTGTGACCTTGGGAGATTTTTTCATTATCAATGCACAAATTGAGATTTTATTTCCTGCCTTCTTGGGTGTTTAGGAATTAAACATGCAGACCCCCTGCTGCTCTCCACGCACTCAAATGCTCAGTCGGGTCTTCCAGGACTAGTCCCCAGTCACAAAGGTGAGTCTCTATGCCTGTTTGTGATCTGATTGGATTTTTTCTCCTTTTCTGTCCCGCTATAATGTGACTGCCACTGTGGGCTTCACTGCCTGCCCACTCACTAATTCTATCATTTCAGTACTGCTCTGAAGGAAATTTTTCCTACATCTCTGGGGAGAGGGACAGAGGATTTCTGCCATGGAGTTCCTTTTCTGTTCTGAAAACAAGTCAGTGTGCACAAGTGCCCCTTCCAGAAGAGGCTCCAGGACACACTCACGACCCTTCTCAAGGGTGTTTCAAGTGTGCTATCCCCTTGGACAGCTCACAGCTGAACTGGGCAGGCTCTCTGCCTGACATTTTGGGGCCTCAGTAATCCTGGGGCGACAACCAGGAACATAGTTTCCTCCACTCTCCCCTGGTTGGTATCTAAAGGCTCATGAAAGGGAATCTGTATCCTGCAGCCCCAGCCATGCAGCGTGTGACCCCCAGAGTAAGGAGTCGGGCCTGGGTTTAAGAAGTAGGAGATCCCACACCCTCCGGGCAGCGTGGGGATCTCTGATAGTGCAATCCCTTCAGTAGGACCTCTAAAATATGGGGTGGAGGGGCCTCCCTGGTGGCGCATCAGGTTAAGCACAGCATTATGAAGTTATCCAGAGTCACTGCAGTATGAATTCAATCCCGGCCAGGCAACTTACCACATGGCGCCTCAGACTTCTTCTGTCTCGCCCACTGCTCCCCTCAGCAGTGTATTTCAGTCAATATGCCTATTCTGCTCCCCACTCTATCTCTGGTGAATCCTCTCACCTCTCCCCCATACCTCTGGCCTGCACCCCAGCTCCTGTATGCATAAATAAATAAATCTTAAAAATATATATGAGTTGAGGGTTCCACATGAATCTATATGTCTGTGTATTGCAAAAGGGTCATAATTGGAGCTGCAAATCATTTCTTGCCTCTGCCCCATCTGCTCCTAGGGTGCTCCCTAGGCTCCACAAAACCCATGGAGGAAACTTCTCACTTTTCTGTGATTCAGCTCCTTCAAAAGAGCTGATGGGGGAACGTCCACCCTTCACTCATTCCTTACTTCAGTCAAAGAAGTAGCTAAAGTCATGTCTACAGTACCGCTGGTGGCTTACAAAGTGAGGCAGTGGTCGCTGTCTCTTCCCCTGGGACTACCTGTACTTAGGCATGGTGGGCTCAGGTGACATTTCCAGTCTCTAGCAAGCAGGGCTGGCTGCTGCTCTGCTGGGCTAGGTCTCTGCTTCAGGTTATATGTGAAATTTGCTGGCACATCAGGTCAACTATACTCTGCCTGTCACCTTCGATTGCGAGAAGAGGTTGTGGAAAGCCTCATTCTAATTCAGCATTGATGGTAGAAAGATGACTGTGGCTTTGATTTCATGTGTCTCTCCCATATAACTCACAACTGCTTAGAACCCACTAGGGAAACAGGGAAGTGATTAGCTTCTCCATGACTGTGCTGTGGTAGGAAACACCTCCGCCCCTCTGCTGCATCTGGGTGGGGTGAAGCTCCGTTCTCTGTCCGAAGGACACAGCTCCTGCTGGTGTTCCCACTGCTGTGCCCGCGAGTGTTGGGACAGATGTGGGGTGTGCACGTCTGCACTAAGTGTGCTACAGTACTCATTTGTTGCCAAAACTTCTCATGCCATCTCTTATTTCTGCAAAATCCAAAGGCCTTGACTACCATCACTATGGCAACAGCAGGTACCAGTACTGGGGAGGGCTGGTGTTGTCAAAGACACAACACTTCAATATGTTTTTTTCTTTATTTATTCCCACATATTTAACATTTTTTGTAACCACATTTTGGTAATCTCCTAAATAGTCAGGAGTCCTTTGGTTGGACTGGAAGAAAGCTAACGATAGTGCCATGCTGGATCATTGCAAAGTCCAAATTCTTCTAGGACTGTTTGTTCATTTGGTCATAATCATTGTTATTTAGACCATGATGGGTGGGTCTGCTCTCTTCAAGCTGGCCTCAGTGCTTTTCCAGAATTACACAGAAATTTTTTAATTTATCATTGCTTTAAACAAGATGTCCCAGCTTCCTTTAGATTTTTTTCTGCCCTAGAAGGCAGCATAGAGTAGCTGTGGCTCCTGCAGTAAAATAGAGTGAAATGCAGTGAGGCACAGAGATGTCTGCTCAGCCACACATAAATACATGGTGCTGAATGCAGGAAGAAGCAGGGTGAAATCTGCATCACAATACCAGTTAATTTAAAAGTATGCACAGAAACAACAGTGCATATTTTAATAAGAGCATGTACAAATCTAGTGTATAAGAGTGCCTTTGAGGGGAGTGAAATGGAAGTGGAAGTTGGGGATAAAATAGAATGAATGATTGAATGAAAGAATAAATGAATAAAATAAGAGTGCTATCTTGGACAGACCTGTGATGAGAGCATTCCATGAAGGAAAATGAGTTTAACTCCCTATTCCCATGATTTAGAAAAGCTAGAGCAATGGAATAAGCCCTGGGTCCTGGGATTTGAT
>PVIJ01013703.1:0-43963 GCA_004024925.1 Scalopus aquaticus | reverse complement strand
AGAGTTCCTTTTTCTCCACATCCTTTCCAGCATTTGTTGTTGCCTGTATTTTTAATGTGTACCATCCTCACAGGTGTGAGGTGGTATCTCATAGTGGTTTTGATTTGCATTTCCTTGATTATAAGTGATGTTGAGCATTTTTTCATGTATCTGTTGGCCATTTGCTTTTCTTCTTTGGAGAAGTGCCTTTTGAGCTCTTTTGCCCATTTTTTTGGGACTGGGTTATTGGCTTTGTTTTTGTTGAGTTGTGTGAGTTCCTTGTAAATTTTTGTTATCAGTCCTTTATCAGATGTATTGTGTGCAAAAATCTTTTCCCAGTTGGCAGGGTGTCTGTTAGTTTTGGTTAATGTCTCTTTTGCTGTACAGAAGCTTTTTATTTTGACAAGTTGGAGAATGACTTAACAGTTAGAAAATGAGACCTTTTTCAGAAGTCCATATTAAAGCTGAAAATGATAGGACACTAGGATTTCTATGCAAATGTATCTATTTTAAATGTTGAATCATAATTTCTTTCATAGCAAATTCTTCCTATCTGAAACATCAACTTGTTCACATAGATTTATGTTATCTCTGCTTTAAAGATCAATGCTCAGAATGAATATAAATACTTGTTTAACTCCTTATATGCTAAATCAGAAATTATTAGTATAATTTTAATATAAAATTACACGTATTTCTAGTTATTAGAGATATTGGACAACCTTTCATTTTATAAGTTAAGTTTCCATAAATAGAGAATGGGGACAATGTATTTGTCAATGATTACTGGTGATTACATTGTTTTATTTTTATGTAACCAAATTTGTTCTTGCTTATTCCATAAACAAAGAGAAATAGTTTTAATTTTCGCCAACTATCTTCTTTAATACTCTGTTGGGGAGTCTAGCACCCTTTATCTTCCTAACCAGAGAATACGTCTGGATTTTTCAGACATGTGGTCTTGCTATGCACATTTTCAATTTCCCTGCCCAGTAGTACATCATAATAATCAATGAACATGTCAAAAATTAATATATCAATCTATAAGACTATCATACTAAATAAAATGTCATTTTATCTGTAGATAAAACCAGGTACATACGAGAAAATTAACCTGATTTTCATGATAAAAATATCTACTATCTATGTTTTGAAATGCATATTTCAAAGTTTCAAAGACATGTCTATAAGATTTAGCAATTTTCTCCTTAATACCTATGTATTCGAGTATAATATTTATATTTTGATTCTTTAAAATATTTTGGTTTTGTCTCTCATACTGTTTCTAAAAGTAGAAGATAGTAGTATGCTTTTGTATTTAAGTTAAAGGACTTTTAATTTACAATGGGTAACCTAAAATACATTAATT
The DNA here is from genome assembly GCA_004024925.1 of Scalopus aquaticus. Classification (NCBI taxonomy): domain Eukaryota; kingdom Metazoa; phylum Chordata; class Mammalia; order Eulipotyphla; family Talpidae; genus Scalopus; species Scalopus aquaticus. The sequence continues at coordinate 42,615 of PVIJ01013703.1, read as the reverse complement.
TTTTTAAGTATTAAGTAAGTAAATCTGAAGACTAAAAGTCACTCTAAAAATCTTTGAATCATATTATTCTTCAACATGGGCATTTTTTTGTTTGAAATATTTTGCTTTGTTTTGCTTTGAAGAAATGTCAAACTACATGAGATGTTACAGACCCCAAGGCTCTATATATTAAAACTTAAGAAGAGTTGGTAGCATTTTGCAGTAAAATCTTTTGGCTCTCTGCATAAGAACATAAAATTTTAAAACCTATTTTCACAACTTCAGTGAAGAATTTCTAGTATGCCTTCACTGATGACTTGTAACTTTTGTTTTATAACATTACACAATCATGCATTCATTGAAAAAGCCTTGCCTCAGGAGATTTATCAGTCTAAAGACTAAAATGAATTTCCCTTTGACTGACAAGTGTTTTAATAAATTTGCCACTTTAAATTTTTTTATTTGTAGCCTTAAAAGTGGCTGAATCTAAAAGCTCAGCATTAAAAATATCTCTACAATAATTATGTAAAAGAAGCCTTGGTTGTGTGTATACATTTCACTTAGGACATATAAATTTAAAATTTTTTTTAAGGAATGTAAAGATTACTGTATACTATGGTTTTCTTATTAAATAGGATTTATGGAGTGCCCTGTAAATCCAGTTTATAAAGACAGAATATATAAAGTGAAGAGACTTTCTCTGGCTAATGTGGTCCCTCATGTGAAAAAGTTTTAGATCTTTTAATAGTTTTCCCAGGTTTGACAGCTAATTGCTAATTGTGGAAATGCATACTGAAAAAAATCAGTCTTTTGTTTACTTATGTGTAGCATGGGTTGGACAATAGTTCTTAGTGTTTTAAGTGCAAAAAGTATGTAAAATGATTTCACGTAGTACTTCATACATCCATCCTGGATGCTCTGTAACTAGCTACCATATGAATAAAATTTCTTGCTGGTATTTCTTTTCCATTGAGGTTGAAAAATAGCACACAGCATTTTCTCTTAAGAAATAAAAACAGAAATAGGCAAGATACAGTGTTTTCTTTTTGGATGCCAAAAATCGCATAAAAATTTTGCTTCTCGCCCTTAAAATGGGAGATATTTTTGGTCTGCTCTTTGAGCTCGCTCATAACTCCATAGTCCCAACTGTTTGATCTTTGTTGTCGCCTCTACCGAGGTTTATGTCCTTAGGGAAAAGCAAGAAGCTGGATAAAAAAGATGTTTTCACCTTTGAGGGATCACTGATACAGAAACTATATTTCCTAACAAAACTAACATGAATTCCAGTAATTACAAACAATGTTATGAAATCAAAGATTAATAAAGTGAAAAATATAAAAATCTCTTTAAAATTTGCGAAAGCATTTGATTGCTTCTAATAGTCTACTCATGAAACAGCCTTTAAAGGGACAAGAATTGCTTGTTAATACGCTAAATTATAAACAGATACACTCTTAGACACACACTTAGAACATGTCCAGTACTTAGCTTAATTTGCAATTTTTAGCAGGAATCTCATTAAGGTCATTACCAGAGTAAATACCTGTTTACTTCAATGTTCTTTATTGTAAACTATGAAACCAGAAATCTGGAGAGGTATGCATCATGTATGTGACACCTTTTTTGATTGGATAATTGCCTTCACCTGTTTCAACCTTTGTTTGCTGTGCTCAGTTTCCAAGGATTCTACTGAGAGAACCTCAAACACAGAGAATTTTTTCTCAGCTGTGTCCAGTCTACTAATAAGCTCATCAAAAGTATTTTTTGTTCCTGTTAATTTTTGTCACTACCATCTCTCTTTAGTTCTTTTGTTACTATACAAGGGAGCAGCCCTGGGCCCCTGTGGGGTAAACTAGAGAATTATCAGGTTTTTCCGCCCTCCCCTCAAGGACAGACCTCTGCAGGCTACGCGCATGCCTGATGGCGGCAGCTGGAGTGGGGTGTGGGCCTGCGTGAGTGGGTGCACCTGGGCCAGAGACTGGGCTTATAAGTCGCAGCAGCAGGGGCAGCAGAGAGACTAGAGCTTGGAGCAGAGGGCTGTTTGGGGTGCAACAGAAACCTCGAGATGCTGCCAGAGAGCTCAAGAGAGTGGAAGATTTGCCAGGCAGGCCTCCCGGCCCCCGGCCCCTGGCCCCCGGCCCCATTGCTGCCCTGAGCCTGGTTGCCTTTCTACAAGAGACCGTTCAAAACCTAAAAAGCCACCGAGGGCCCCAGGACTCCCTCCCTTTTGACTCCGTCTGCCCAGCTCCACGGAGAACCTGTGCTCCTGGTGTCTTCTTGCCGCGACAGCCCCTCAGTCCAATCCCAAGTCTCCCTCACAAAACAGGCAGGTAAGCTCTCCCCTCAGGGTCTCCCTTAAGCAGCCGCTGTCCATGGGTGACCCACCGGGAGTTGGAGGGGTGTACCTCGGGGTCCTGCTCCCAGGCCAGGAAGTGGACTTCTGAGATCCTTTGGTTAAGATTGAAAAGAGGCCACCAGGGATACAAGGAGGTGAGGAGTCCGAGTTTATTGACTAGTGAAAGAGCAAGAAAAGAGATCTGAGGCGGTCTCTGGACATGAGAGCTGAGGTGCGGGAGGCAGGGGTCCCTGTGCGTTTTAGGAATGGGGCTTGATAAAGGAATTCACCTTTGTTGGTTGAGAAAGCAGCGTGGGTGGGCTTGGCTGAAGCCCTCGTGCTGTTGCTAATTGCGAGCACCGAGAAGCTGCAGCTTGGGGACCCCAGGCCCGTAACCACCCATGCGGGAGCATCTCGAGGTGGCCCCATGCCCGCAGCTCCAGGTTGAACCCATCTATCCTCAAGGTCTCTGACTCCCTTTTATTCTGGATCTTTTAACTCCCATTTTCTCCCAGAAGCCACCTTGATAACCCGTGGAAAGATAGCTCAGAAATGCCCAGCCCGAGGGAAATTAGTAATAAAAAATTTAAAAATGTGACCAGGACATTTATAGCAGCAGGTGTCCGGACCTATGGCCATCAGGTTTTTTTAGCCCCCTGTTTATCAGCCCATGCGAACAGTAACATTCTTGCAAAATTTTCATCCTTGATACATGTCTTGTCCTTGTCTCTGTCCGGACCGCCTGCCTCCCTTTCACAGCCTTTCCATCTCTCTGCTTATATAGTCCATTTTTCTTGCATTAGTTCTAGTTTATTCTGTAACCAAATTGGGATAGTTTTCATTTCCCCCAGCTCTTTTCTTTAATCCTGTGGTGGGTATTCTAGCACCCTTTATCTTCCTAGTCACATGCTATTTCTAGCTTTTCCTGACCTAAGGTCACACTTGACACATTTTCCATATCCTTCCTCTTTGGTGCAGTATAGTCCACTTTAGCATATTAATCCTGGTTCTTTTAAGTTCCCACTCTGATAAATCCAGCACCCTGCCTTGACTAATTCTGAGACTTGCTCTCTGCGTTTTCAAATTGTGCCTTTTGCCAGGCCCTGTAATTTTTTCTTGATACTTGGACATGATGTAGTAGCTAAAGGAAGTACTATAGTCCATCTTTAGTTCTGGGACAATGAGGTGTGGGCAGAGGGGATGTGTTTTACTCCTGGTCTTAGGTCTCAGGGAGCCTGTCCTTCTGTTCTGTGAGCTTCACAACTGTCCAGTTTTTTTCCTCTCTTGGTAGTGGGACAAGATACTGAACAGGCTGAAGTTGGTGTTTGCTTCTTCCAGGTGAATTTGATACTCAGATTCCCCAGTAAGTGAGGCTCTGCTCAACTAGCTCCACCTGAGGACTGCCTTCTTAAACTGTTCTGGGCATTCCAAGATGGTTCCTGTTTTTCTTCCCTACTCGGAAGCACAATAGGAATTTTCTGTGATACTTATTCTGGAAATCTGGTTTACCTCTTAGTGATAAATCTCACAATATTATTGAGGCCTCCCTGGAATTCTTAATTCTCAGGCTTGCGTGCACAGAGCCTCTAGCAGTTTGTCAAAGTTGAGGTTTTCCTACCCCAGGGTCGGGTCCTAGGTGTTTCCACGGTTCCCACTGACTGAGTCTCTGCTCTGGTAAGACTGGGCTCCTGAACTCACTTGTCACTCTGGTCTTGGGGACAGCCCTTTGTTCTGTGTCGTCTTCTCTTATGAATCCAAAAATTTTTAATCTTCTGTCTGTTCAGCTTTTTACTTGTTGAGGTGACCACTTCCAAGCTTTTTATTCAGAACCAGAAACCAGAAGTCTTGAGTCAGATTTAAATAAAAGAAACAGAAAATATTTACGTCACACATAATTAGCAAAACTTTAGTAAGCATAATATATGGTTATAAAAATAACTTTTAAAACAGCCATTAACTTACATTGTAAGATACACAAATGATAAAAGCATGTAAATGAAGTTGTTAATTAATAGCCAAAGAAGGTAAAGTAGATGAATAATATTCCACTAGTAAATTTTAAAGTATCGTTCAGTGCTTCTGAAAATGAGTGAAAACTATCATATGTATTTAAAAAAATGTATAGGAATTATCCTCTCTTCCAAACATACATAAATGAGAAGATAAAAGCAAAGATGTTCCTTTCAGCATTGCTTCTAATAGGGAATCTAAAGTGTGTCTTCAATGGGTTGGTATAAATTTGGATATATTCAAATAATGTAAACCATTGGAAGTGAAAAGATAGCTTTTTATACAATTATGTTGGATAAAATCAAGTTATAAAGCATTATGTGTGTTAGAACCTTCAGAGTATATTTCTTAATATTTGAATGAAAGTCTCAGGTAGTTCTCTCTCAAAGGTGAGGTTGTACTTTCTACTTCTGCATTGTTTTTTATAATGAGTCAATTTTGTTTTTCTAAATGAAATATATAAAAGCTTGCTGCTAGAACCTTCTGCAGAGCATAGTAACAGATGACTAACAAAACATATGTTTAAATTTTATTTTCCATTCTAGAAAATGAAATAGCTTTTATACAGGTGACTCCATTTTTGTTTACTCCTGCTAGGGAAAGGTGAACATGGAAAACCTTACCCCCTCACTGAAGAGGACCACGATGATTCAGCTTACAGGGAAAATGGCTTCAATATTTTTGTCAGCAACAATATTGCTCTAGAGAGATCCCTGCCAGATATTCGCCATGCTAAGTGAGTACCAGCACACCCTGAGGGCAAGTGCTTTTCTTTCCTCTGTTTCATGATGTTTAATGTGTCTCAGAGTGGGATATGCAAGTAAACATTTTGCCCTAATAATTATGTAACAAAGTTTTGCATTTCATCATCTTAAATATACTTGACTTAAATTGGACTAATATAATTTTAGACATTTAGTTAGGTGTCTAAAATCTCTCTTTTCTCCATCCCATCTACTCCTACCATTGCTCAATGTACTTGTTTTCTGCTGTTAGACTTTCCTTGTTAGCAAATACAATGCCAAAAAGGCATACTAGGGACATAGTGTGATCAGAATCTGAATAGCCGTGCATATTTGATCAATCTCTCCAACTATCCCAGTATACATACCCCTCTATCCACTGCAGTCCCCCCCTGGAAATACTTGTGTCAGTCAGAAAATGAGAGACAATACACACAACTAATGAAAATAGAATTAGGAAACTGAATTAAAGCAGTAATGTACAGTAAATAAAATTCTTAACTTTGTCCAAAAATAATTAACCCTTTAGGAAAAAAAAATCAGCAAATTATGGTTTGGTATACTATTTTTTAGTTGCCATATTGTCTTTGTAATTTATTTTAAAGTATAAAAGAATTACTGGTTTTCACTTCAGGTTTTATGTGAATTTGCATTTCCCAATATAGTTAGAGAATTAATGTGAAGAACAAATCAATTTTTTTTCCCTAAACTGAATGTTTTATATATTGGTCTAGGCCTTCTAGCTAGCCAAATTATTCCCAGGTTGCCTGAAATTATCTACAGTAATTCCCACTGACCGAGAACATTTCTAGTTATGAGAAATTTTAATACCTAATTGCACACCATCAAAGATGCATTAAATTGCATTGTTGGCATAATAAATATGCTCAGAGAATAATTTCCATCTACCTCCTCCCCCACACCCACCCTTCCAGTCTTTTAATGTGTATTCAAGTGGAAAGAATCGCAGATGGAAACTGTGCAGAAAATCACTGAAGTCAAAAGAAGGCTGATAGTCCCATTCTTTGCAGAGTGTGTATTTTTAGTGAAACTACCACCTTTTGAGAAGACATTCTTAGCCAACAGTGGCAAAGAAAATGGAAAAATAGAAAGAAAATATTTTTTAATTTTGTTTCTGAGTTTATAGTTTATAGTTCCTGAGCTTGAAAAAAAAATTTTAAATGTTAAGGAAGCAAAGTGCAGCAAAAATATGGCCAGTGATCATATTCTTCTAGGGAAAGGTGAACATGGAAAACTTTACCCCCTCACCGAAGAGGTATTAATGCTGGTTCTAGCAGAACAAACATTCATGTAGTAAATGATACCAAAATCCCCAGCTTAACAGAAGTTGGAGATGGATCACAGTGAACTATTAAATATGAGACCACCAAGGAAAGATAGTTGACCCTGGTTAGTGCAGTATCTGTCTCTCAGCAGTGCAGGAAGGGAGATGGATGTTGCCATTGATTTTTGTCAAGGTCCTACCTGCCAGAAACCAAAGCTAGTGACAGTTATATAGGGATGCCACTATTTCAAGTCCTATGTGTATGCCTTTGACTTCATCACTGCTCCTCAAATTGCAGAAAAGATAACTAAGAGTCTGCAGCTCTGGCTGTCAGTGCTAGAAATTATAAAAGCAACATGACACACATTCCAGTTTTATCAATTTAACTAGGCTGCAGATAATCAACTATAATTTCTTTATATTGAAGCAGTCCAAGAAAAAAATGCAAAACTTGTATAAACTAAAAAAAAAAAAATGTGACTTTTATAACCAGGCAAAACATTTTTTATAGATTTATTTTTATTTATTTATGCATGTAAGAACTAGAGTGTAGGCCAGAGGTGTGGGGTGGGGGGGTAGGTAAGAGGATTCACCAGCGATAGAGTAGGGAGCAGAACAGGCAGATCTTCTGAAAAACACTGCTGAGGGGAGTAGCGGGCGAGGCAGGAGAGGTCTGCTGCGCCATGTGGGAAGCTCCCCAGCCAGGGATCAAACTCATGCAGCAGTGGCTCTGGATAGCTTCATAGTGCTAAGACTTAACCCCTTGCACCACCAGGGGGGCTCCAGGCATAACATTTCTAAGAAACCCCACATTGGCAATCAACCAAGTCAAACTATAGACTCAAGTGCCAAAAGAAGAGAATGTGTTTTTCTTTGCTATAGGATTTTGTAATGAAAAATATTGGTGAATACTATTTTACAGCATTGCTTATTCCACAACACATAATTGTAGTTCTTACACTACTATCTACACCATAGAGCACACTGTCTGCAATGCCAGTGCTTTTGCTCTTTCCTACTTTCACACTGAGTGAAACAGTCTATCTAAAGATTTAATAGGCTTAGTTCATCACTATGAAGAATTTTCAGAACATGAATTACTTCTGAAATCCCAATTTGGAAAGCATTTTTCTTTAATTGTATGCCTTTCTTCAGTAGAATAAAAATGAACTGCTTTCTTTTGACTTTATTTCATTGAGTCAGTAATAGATTCTGATTAAGTAGAAGCCACAGATAATGGAATGTCAATTGTCACGTGTGCAATAATTTGATCATTCTGATTTATACCTTAATCATAAAAGCTTTTCATGTTCTAATTTTTTTAAGTGTTTTGGTTTGAGGAGAATATGATTTTTTTAAAGATTTATTTATTTATGCATACAAGCTGGGGTACAAGAGGCGTGGGGCGGCGAGAGTGTTCACCAGAGACAGAGCGGGGAGCAGAACAGGCAGATCAGAAATACACTGCTGAGGGGAGCAGCAGGTGAGGCAGGAGAGGTCTGCCACACCATGTGGGAATCTCCCCGGCCGGTAGTCGAACTCGCTTTGCCCCTGCCGACAGCTCCACAGCACAGCGCTTAACCACTGCGCCACTAGGGAGGCCCACTTCTCATGTTTTTAAATTTCTTGTTTTCTTGCCAAATATTCAACAACTTCTGATCTTTACAATTTTTTCTTGCCATGCTTTGGTGTGGCATTTTCCACCTCTTCTTCCATACTCATGGTCCCACACTTTCAGGGGCTGACTTTTACACTTTTTTGAAAATGTATTGATGTATTTAAAATACTCCTTTTAGTTATTGCCTAATGATATCTCTATCCATAGCATCTGGGCTCAACCTGGTATCATTCCTTAGAACACCTTATCTTTATGTTTTATTCATGGCAGAGTTGATAAGAATTTCACAGGAGAGCTTTTAAATGACAAATGTCGAGACAATGAATAATTTGTCTTCCTGACTTCCTTTTGCCACACTTGAATTTAACCTTACCTGTATATTGTGCATTTTGTTTTATTCAGTCACGTATTTGGGAAGCCACATCTGTGTATCCTATAGAATATCTTATTTTGACTTCCAGTTCAAGATGGGAAATATAAAACATATTTAGAATACAAGATACATATAAAATAGGGTAGTAGAAAACCACAGAAGACCTGTGAGAAACATAAACTTACGTGTGAATATCCTTTTAGCAAGATAAAATTGAAGAATACCTGAGTATTACTCCCTGGATATGAATTAATTCCTCAATAGTTAATTACATCATGCTTTAGGTATTTTCTGTGTTAACTATGTAAGATGAAATTACATCTATTAAAAGAGGGAGTGCTTGAGATTAGGATACGTAAAAGTCACACTAATATCAATTGAGGTAAGCATGCAAAAAATTAAGGTAAATACTAAAAAGCCGTCATTGATTATTTACTTTTTGCTGATATAAAGGTATACATCTTTATAGTTACATATTCTTGCACTTAAATACTGAGATGCATTTATAAGATGACTTGAAAACTGGGATGTTTTTGAATAAAACAATCAAATTCCTTTACATTTCACTTATATTCCCAAGACCGAGATAGCTTTATTTTCATAACTGAAACAATAAGATACTACATCTTGAGATAAAATTCTGTGACCTCTCAAGTCTTGAGAAAGTACAGGAGAATTTTTATAACATCTTGGATTAGATGATTGTTTTCAGTTGTGTTGCAGTTACATCAGGCTAATATGTAACCCTACTTCCTTACAATTATAAAACCAAATGAGAGTCTTCTCCAGAAATGGTTTTGGATTAAAATGTTACCTTTTTACTGGTCAGGCTCTATAGGTAGGGATGGTGTAGACATGGGTCTATTGTGATTGCTAATAGTGAAATACAGAATTGAACACATTCAACTTCAAGTCACAGACATTACTGAACAACGTTGAATAGTTGTAAATGTCAGGTGTGGAGGACAGAGTAAGATAGCTGACCCCTGTAGACAGCAGGCCCATCTCACAAATATGAAAGAGAAGCTAAGTAAGCACAGTAAGCTATGTAACTCCAAATCATCAGTCATATGTCTCCCTTTCTCCTGGAAAGAAGACTTAAGATGGAGGGTGGGAGTTAATCTGGTGGTTGTCTCTCCACTCTGTCAAGAGGAAAGACATCGTCTCTCTAGAATAGTGTGTGGAATCCCCAGCCCTCCTTGTGATCGGGGCTATTGGTGCCCAGAGTTCCTGGTCAGGTTAAATGCACAGTCAGGCAGGGGGCCTCTCACCAATGGCAAAAGTCCTGGTATGAGGAACATACTTGGAAATCAGTATATGCTGAAAACAGCAGGCAGATATTATAGCCAGATTAGCAAGATTGGCTAGAATACTTGTAAAGATTAGCAGAAAGTTAGGTAAGAATAGGGACTAGCAAGACTATGCTCCGATTAGCAGGAGCCCGCAAGCAATAGCCCCTGGTCACTCACGCTAGGATGCACCAGTGATGCATCCCTGATAACACTGGTCAACAAACTTTTACAAAAGTCATATCACTGAAATAAAATTAGTCATCTCCTATCAATTTGTATGTGCTCAACACAAATATGACAGTCAAATTCTAATTTTGGCTCTAGTATTTTTGTAATTTGCAATAAATGGATGTTTACATCACGAAATGCATGCCAGTAGTAACAGGCCTACAGTTAATACCTGTAAAAAATCAAGTCATAGACTACTTCTTAGATTTCTTCGCTTGTCTCTTGTACAGCTGTTCAGGAGCATCTCTGGGGAGTGTCCTGCAGTAGTCAGTCAGCATTGTAGTGGACCATTTCCCCTGGTATCTTTGTTTCATTGATGAGATATCTTGATGAAAACGTTCACCAGGTTCATGACTAACCATACCAGTTTTCAGGGAAGAAATCCAGATGGGAATGAAGGAAGTGGATCTTTAGAGACATACTGCAGCCAAGTTTCTGATACTGCATCAGCATGTCTTCTACTAGTTCCTCGTAGTTTTCTGCCCTAACATTCCCAAGAAAGTTTGTAGACACTAGGTGAAAAGCATTCCATGCTTGTTTTGCATCACCCTGCAGCAAGTTGTTGAACCGGTCATCTCAATGCAGACAGAATATTCGGGTAGACTATTCTCGACTTCTTTTGCTTTGTTATTCCACCGGAAAGAGGAGGAACCAAGCAGAAGTAACATTCTTTTTTGTGGTTGCTTGGCTCTCTCCACACCATGGGGAGTGCAAACGGCATTGATGGTCTTTTGCCATTTAACCACTGTGAAAGCTGTGTTGTCCATGGAGCACAGCATATATGTGGGTCCCAAGGCTTGTCTTGGTCACCAGCCTTGCATGCAAAGTAAAGATGATAAGCCTTCTTCACTTGAGAAGTGATATTTTTTTTCTGGCTGGCAAATGTCACTCCCCCACAAATAGAGCAGAAGTTGTCCATGCTATTAACGCACTTTCGAGGCATTACTATTCTTTATTGTTCCTAAATGGATAAAGTAATAACAGTAGCTTAAACTGTCTTGCACAAAGTCTGAAATATTTTCAATTCTCAACCTTTCCGACGGGGCTTTCCATAGTACACTGCTGACGTCCACTTACTTCAGCAGCCGCCTGGCAGTCGTATTGCATTGCATCAGAAAATGATGCAATCAACTCTAGATGATGTGTGCATGATGGTATTATGCAATGCGATGCAATATTACATCATTCTAGGCTCATTTAGAATGTTGTTGCAGTCCTATTGGATAAATTTACACAGTGAAACATATAAAATGAATTTTATATGCAATATCTTCAAAGCGAGAGCTAATAAATTTTCAGCTTTGTGTTAATGTTCAGCACACCAAGATACTACAGATTAGGGCCTTTTAAAGTCAGTAATTATCTCACTGTTGACCAGTGTAACGCCTCCCCTCTAACACATCCCCACATATGTGCTGACCTCCATGTATTTGCCCATCTTCTCTGAAGCTGGTTCTAAATAAATGAGACTGCCCATGGATCAAGGCTGTATTTTTTAGGTGTAAGCCCCTCATTTGGACTTTACATAATCTCTCATCCCACACAGCTTCCAACAGCTGCTGTCCCGCTAGGCGACGGTAGTACATAGTATCTACCTTGAATATGAGAAGTAAAGAGAGTTTTGCAGCACACATACACATGGCACTTGAGCTGTTATCTATTCTAGAAGGATTTTCATTTCAACAGGGACACATCTTTCAGTTACAGTGATGAAAACTCTTCCATCTTTCAGGTTTTAGTCAAAAAATGAGATAGTATAGATTTTTCATCATTTTAAAAATAACCCTTAGGAATATACTAAGGCAGTGATGTCCAAGTTAATTTGCATATGCTGGCTTTCAAAAAAGAGTGAATGATATTCAAGTAACAATTTAAAAAGGTTATTTCCTGTATGTTGTTCCTGATGATTAGAGTTAATTTTCAATTTTTTTAGTGTCTCACATTCTACTTTGTGGAAATTGTACCCAGTTCACTAAGAGGGGATACGTTTTCATGTCCCTCACTGTGTGTTAAGATTATTAAAATTGAGACCAGTGTTGCCAAATCAATGACAGCAAGATTTATTGAGTTATTTTCTTTCTAATAGTAAGCCTTCTAAATTACATGATAAATATGTAAAATATAAAGGTATCCAGTGAACTATAATTTTAAAAGTTAAATGAAAGAACAATAACACTTTGTAATTTTTAGTTTCTTAGGAAAAATAATGTGTCCAATTTCATTTTAAGTAAGAATTAATATGCTTAAGAATATATTTATTTCAATTACATATGAAATACAAACATCTCATTTAACTTTTTTAACTGCTGTCTGTGAATGCTAGACTCCTCTCCAGTAATGTTTGAGTTTAATCACCCCAAAATATGTCAGGATAAAATGTCACAGCTCGATTTTAAAAGTTCATAAAAATTTTGAAGGTACTGGCTTGCTTTCTTTTTATTCTTATTTGCTTGTGAAGTTGATTGAATACCTTTTTCCCACAAGTTCACAAGCAAAGTATGAAGCAAATTAAGTAAAAATGACTGTTCATGCAATCTGATCATATGTCCTGTCAGAGAGGGAGGTGGAAACTGTATCCCTGTATTAAATGCTGTTTGAATCTAGGGTATATCTAAATATGGATGGGGGTGGGGGAATATGATTGGTTTCCAGGTATGTTCCTCATAAGAGCAGATGGAATAAAATCATCAGGAACAACATACAGGAAATAACCTTTTAAAATTGTTACTTGAATGTCATTCACTCTTTTTTGAAAGCCAGCATATGCAAATTAACTTGGACATCACTGCCTTAGTATATTCCTAAGGGTTATTTTTAAAATGATGAAAAATCTATACTATCTCATTTTTTGACTAAAACCTGAAAGATGGAAGAGTTTTCACCACTGTAACTAAAAGATGTGTCCCTGTTGAAATGAAAATCCTTCTAAAATAGATAAAAGCTCAAGTGCCATCAAACATTTAGCCTTTGAAATGACAGGTCATGAAGTAGATTCTTTGAAAGATGGAATGAGAGGGACACAGGGCACTGGGGTAAAAAAGGGTGGTAATGTAAGAGTTGTGCACACACAAACAAGCTAAAAATGAACGAGCTGCTTCAAAGTCAGGTCTATTGAATTTTAAAGCCTGTCCTTTGTAACCTTTTAACGTGATAAGGATCAAATAAAGCTAAAGTAAGCATAAGTTTGAGAAATACATTCCCAAATTTAATTCTTTAATGAAAAGAAAATGGAAATTTGATGTAATGATGCATATTATTCTCTAAGATTAATCTATCAGTGTAAACTCTGCTAAAATGAAATGCATGGATTAATATCAGAAGTTTACTAAATGAGCAGTGATTAACATTTTAGCTTATTTCATTAAAATATGAGAAAAATTTCTTATTTGAAAAACATTTTTGGTGGTGAAAAAGCCAGAGGCATTCTCCCTAAGTTCTTAGGGTGTAAAAGGGGTATCTACTCATAGTTTCTTTCCAAAATTTTATAAATTCTAGCCCAATTAGGCAAGAAAAAGAAATCAAAGGCACTTAGATTGAAAAGGGAGTATTCAAACTGTATTTTCATTTATTAATGTTCAGCATCATTAGTCATCAGGGAACTATAAATTAGAATCAAAATGAGATACTTTACATCTATTACAATGACAGAGCAAAAAAGTCAGTTAAATACTAAAGATTTCGACATCAAAATCTTCATACGTTGCTGGTTTGAATGTGAAATTATATTGATGCTTTCAAAAATGTTCAGAGAGCTCCTCAAACACAGAATTAGCATGTGAAACAGAAATTCCACTCATATATATACACCGAGGAGAAATTACTACATAGAAAATGGGGGAGTGCTCTATGGCCACCCACATGTGCAACCCTCGGCACCTTTCATTTTATTGGGGGTGGTTTTCCATTTTTCCTTTTATATATATTTTATATCTTTTACATTATTGTGTATTCCCTGTGGGAAGAGGCATTAAACAAAACAAATAGACACCTCACTGACTGGGAGAAAATTTTTGCACACAATATAACTGATAAGAGACTGATAACAAAAATCCACAAAGAGCTCACATGACTCAACAAAAACAAGGTAAACAATCCAGTCAAAACAAGGGCAGAAGAACTAAAAAGACACTTCTCCAAAGAGGAAATGCAAATGGCCAACAGATAGGTGAAAAAATGTTCAATATCACTTGTAATCAGGGAAATGCAAATCAAAACAACAGTGAGATACCCCCTCACACCAGTGAGAATGGCCCACATTAATAAAACAGGCAACAACAAATGTTGGCGAGGATGTGGAAAAAAAGGGCACCATTCATTTTAAAATATAGTCAGTCACCAACTCAAAATGGAATGCCATACCCTTAGTTGTAACTCTCCTATACCATATTCCCTCACAGCCCTAAACAACTACTATCTGCATTCTGTTTCCAGATATTCCCCTACTCTAGATATTCATATGAATAGAATCATATATTGTGTGGAATTTGGGAGCTGATTATTTTCAGCTAGCATATTATTTTCATGGTTAATTCCAGTCATAGCACTTATAAGTATTTTTACTCCTGTTCTGTGATGGAAATCTTCCATCACAGAGCAATGTCACATTTAGGAATTCATCCATTGGTGGACATTTGGGTTGTTTCCACCTTTTGGCTATGGCTATTTTGAATAATGTTGCTATAAACATTTATGTATAAGTTTTGTGTGGACCTGTAAGGTTAATCAATATAAACTCCACTAAAATGAAATGTACTGATTAAATCAGAAGTTGACTCCAATGAGGAGTGGGGGAAAATAGTTAAATCATAGAGCAGATGGGGTAAAAATGATTAGGCCCCCATTGGGCATCCTGAAATACATCCCCTGCAGATAAATGGGAGGGGGAGAGATGTCCTAAAAAAACATTAGTGCACTTTAAATAGTGCAAAAAATGAATAGTGTGACATGTAAGTTACATCTCGAAACAGTTTTTAAATTTTCTCCTAGTCAAGTAATTTACTTTTTTACTTTTTTTTTCTTTGCCAAATTAAGTGACTATTTCCTCTGGTAGATATATCATACTGTAATAAGTATTAATCTCTAAGGTTTTGTAACTAGTATGTAGTGATAAGTGCCTATTATTTTGAAGTGTGAGATTCAAGTACCTCAGTATATAAACACTGATTCATTTTCTAGTAAAATTCCATTAAAAGTCTGGAACTCCTGCTGTGGAAAGGATTGTGTGGTATTCTTAGTAGAAGTGGAGAACTTAGTTATATATTTATATAACTACATATACATATGGGTATATCTAAGTATATGTATGCATATATACACACACATATATACATAGCTTATGTTTGTGTTTAAATTTAATTACACATGACAAAAACATTACTTCTTCCAGATTTATAAAATTTCTCCTCTAGCTCATAATTCCCTCCTAACATCAGTCCCATTTTCTGTATGATTTTCTCAACTCGCATGCACTTTTTAATAGTCCTAATTTGACTCAAGACACTATACTGTAACCAAATTTCTTTGCCACAATCACTGATTTCCATGTTGCAAACCTGATATATTTTATGGACTGAGTCTTGTGAAATTTGCCAACAACATTTGACACACTGATCCTCTCTCATTTACAAGCACTCTTGTCTGGCTTTCAAGAAATAGAAACACACTTTCTCTCCATTCCTTTTTCAGTCTCCTTTGCAAACAGCTTCTCTTTATCTGATCGGCAGATACTAAAGTTCATTGATTCTCAGCAGTGACCCCTAAGTTCTTTATTTTATTTACAT
The DNA here is from genome assembly GCA_004024925.1 of Scalopus aquaticus. Lineage (NCBI taxonomy): Eukaryota > Metazoa > Chordata > Mammalia > Eulipotyphla > Talpidae > Scalopus > Scalopus aquaticus. The sequence continues at coordinate 26,972 of PVIJ01013703.1, read as the reverse complement.
TCTCCCTGCTAACCTCATCCATTAAGGCCTGTTAATTCTAGCTCTAAAATATAGTACCAAATGTGCCTTAAATCCCTGCACTTCCCTTAATCACAACCATTGCATATGCATTATCACATGTTTTCATTGCAATCCTGGAATAACCTCCTAATTTGACCCACAGACACTCCCTTTTGCTCCTGTGCAACACATTCATGAGAGTCTTAGAACTAACACAAGTGCTACATACCCCAGCCCCCTGCAACCCATCTAAAGTAAAGACTCATTTTTACACTAAAAATAACTCAGAAAATGCCACCACCATCCTCCATATCCTGGTGCCTGCCTCTCTCTGGGCTCCTCTTTACCTTCCCCCTGTGCACCATATTCCTGCCATGGAGCCTCAGTGAACAGCTGCATGAACACAACAAACTCTTGTCCCTAAATCCAGACCAAAATATCATTTTAAAATGTTAATTATTCTATGGTATAAAATACTGATCTACAAAAGAAGTTGCTATGTAATAGGGAACCGAAAGGATGATGACGCCCCCCCCCAACATACTCACCTATATTTGCAGTCCAAACTAATTTTTCAGTCCTGTCAAAGTAAAATAAATTACCAGTTATCACTGCTTTATCAAACCCAACTGACATGGCAAGATTAGAACAGAGAAACAGTGTGACTGAAACCAACCATTGAAAACGGAATACACTGACATTAAAACAATTACTATGTAAATTGGTGCTTGGAAATGATTTATACAGATATGCTCTATAGTATGCTTGTCACTAGCCAGATGCCAAGTTGACATTTTATTCTGCTGCTATTGAGAATAGGGTCGAGAAAAACTTCATCTGAATCAAAATGGTTCTGCAAGAACTCATTTAAAAAGGACAAGAAGTTGAAATCTCCTTTCTGAATATGACCTGTTCCCTTAAAAATAGTTTTTTTTAAAAGCTAATACACTAATATGTATTAAATGCTTTTAAAACAGCTGGCTCACTAAAGCATATTTAACTACTCTGGCAATCTTGTCTAAGAAATATTTTAAAACACAGTGCACTGGACTCAACTACCTGAATTACCATCAGTAAAACTATTTTTGCAAGGCTTTTTATGGACTAGGAGAAGGAGGCAAGAAATTCAGGTGCTGTCCATGGTTCTGACACCGGAATTTGTAAACGTATCAAAATATAATCTTTGCTATAGCCATGAGTTCAAATATATTGTCACGTTTTGAATTGTTTTTTCTTTCTCACACATCCTAATAAAATTAATTATAACTGAGTCCCTGATTGCAGGGAGTTATCATGATTATTACAAATTGGCACAAAATATAGCCATTTGGAATGTGGGATACATATATATGTAATTCTCATTTTAATATTAAATATGGTAATTTAGGAAACTTTAAGACCATACTATCACTCCATTATTCATATTATTTCATCAGCAAAGATATGGCTAGTCATTTAATTGCAGATGTTAAAATTACTTGAATAAAAGTATCAACAGATACTCACATTATATGAGCCAAATCCCATAAATATCTTTTTTATATTGATTTAAATGTATAAAGCAAGATACTAATTCACTTAATTTTGAGATCTCTTAACAAGGTGATTTCAAATACAAAGCTTAAATTTTATTTTTTGAAAGAATGGCTTTAAATATTTTGAAGATTTTAGCAATCCTCTCAATAATTATAGAAGAAAAAGAAAGCAAATTTATCAATAATTTGGCTTGACTTGTTTTTCTTACACTTATTGAGCACTACATCAAATAATTGTATAGTATGCTTTAAAAAAATTGCACATGAATATTTACCCAAGTAGACCATCAACTAATGCAAAAACAGCTCTAGATAACTATAAGTGTGTTAAATTAATATAGACTATGTACTCTCACCAAACTTAAATTAAAAATGAATGACAGCAAAATATACTCAAAAGATGAAAATATTTAGAAATTAGATAACATTTATGAATAATCCATATTTCAAATGTGAATATAAAGAAATTGGAAAATATTGCAAGTGACATATTAATGAAAATACATCCAAAAGCTTGTTTATATGCTTTACATATAAAGCAGTACCTAGAGGTAAATTAATAGCTTTCAGTGTTTAAATTTAGCAAAAATAGATTTTTAATGAAGTAATCTAAGTTAAAAAAGGAAATCATCAATAACTTTGTCAAAAATTAAGATATAGAAATTAAAATTTTAGTACTTTTGATTTATAACATTTCTAAATTCCCAGAAAGAATTTATATGATTAAAAAGGAGAGAAAGAGAAACTAGCCGTTACCATTATCATTATGGAAGAGTGGATATAACTAAGCCTCCAAAATATAGTGAAATTTTGAGGAAGTGTCATAAACATCATGTTGAAAATGTGACAGATTAAGTATAAACTCAATTTGAAAATTCAACTGACATTGTCACAAAATAAATCAGAAAATCTAGAGCTATGAACTATATTACGTTTGTAATTAAAAGTTTGTCAACCGCATTCTGATTTCAGAATAGGAAGAAATCAAATTTTTATTTTTTAATGTATTAAATACAGTAACAGACAATTTTCTTTTTCCTTGTTTTAAATAAGGTAAAAGGTTAAAATGGCCAAATTTATCATTTATTTGCAAATAATTTTTATTATATATATTCTGGACTACCTAGGATTGAACTTCCATTGCTCTGTACTATAGGACTAGTTTGGATCAATGAGTTGCAAACATAAAGAAGTATGTCATTTTTAGAGAAAACCCATCTAATTACCAGCTCAACACCTGTGAGTATTCTCATGTATTTCCTCTAGCACAATGAATGCTGGTGTCAAAATTTTGGCTACTTGCACTCAGAGACCACCTTGCCAAGCAGTGGTGAATAAATAGTAAAAAGCAAGGAAAGGCCTATTTGTTGATTCAAACCATTGGAATTTAGGAATGTTTGTCATTGTGACATAATATAATTTAGTATAAGTACACAAGGGAAAAAGCAATTAAAAAAGCCAAACTGTAGCTAACTAACAACAACAACAACAACAAAAAAAAAACACTCTAAGGATGAAACATGTATATACTTTCATTCAAACATTGTACTCTAATGTTTCAAACCTGGAGTGAATTTTAAAAATGTGAGTTTTCACCTTGTATCCAAAACTAAATATTCAATCTTAGGAGACAGGTGATGGAAAGGGGAATATGAAGCTCATAAGAACCTCAAATGCAAGTTTTCCTAAATGCCACAGTGTAAATGTTGACATTGTTGCATGAACAATAAAGTATATTCTTTAGACAAAAATACATAGCACTAGTAGATCTTTGAATTATTTCATACACCTGTAATGAAAATATTTGGCCCAGTTTATTATTGAATGACCTGCATGTTTTGTTATGCCAATGAAATTATAGTGATAAATTAAAAACTATGAAAGGAATGAGAGTTAAGTGTGTCTTCAATAAATGATGCTATTAAACTACATATATTCTTAAGTCTCAGTTTAGCAAATGTCAGTAGGTAATATCAAAATTTTTGTGTTCTGTTTTGGGGAAAACAGAAGATTGTGAGAAATTTGCTATTGAAGTTTATTTCATTACTATGAATGATTTAGCAAAATATTTCCAGTCTAATCTGTGGGATTTTATCAGCTTTTAAAATGCCTTCATGACTTGTCATTTCTCTTAAATAACATTTTAAAGAACTTCAACTGTCTCTTTTGTCTCTCTGGTGCCTTTCAAATTTGAAGAATGTATTTTCTGTTCATTTAGATAAATTGTTACTCAACAAAGAGCTGTCATCAACTGTGAGCCATTCCTAAACTCTAAGTTAATAATATGCAAATGCTTATTTTAAGATAATACAGCAATAGAAATATTATAATTATAGACATTTTCATCCATATTCCTATAAATTTAATGCTACAAATGTTTTAATGTGTCATTTGTAAATTTGCTATATAAACATATAAACTGTGGGTGACTATTTCTTAAAAATAGTTCCATATTGTTATATTTTCTTCATATTTAACACATTTCCATTCTCGGCCTGACTTGAGATTAAACCTAAAATATACACGTTGCAAATTCTTAATAAAGGCCTGGCTATGCGTCAGTATTTCTAATAATACTGAGAAGCAGTCATCTGGACCACACCTTCTCAAATCCAATGGCTGAATTTGGTAGTGAATTCAGTTTTCTTTGGAGCAAGTTAACTATTAGAATGACTAAATATAATTCAATCAGATTAAACACTGTCACAAAGAGGCTGGTTTTCCTGAAAGTAAAAATCAGATCAGCATTCTCTTTATTTTTTTGGCCAGAAATATTACAGTCTCTAATCTTTCTCCCTCTAGTCCCTGCTGTCTTCAAAACATTGTCTGCCCGGCTGCCAGAGAAATATGTAAATGTGGTCCTGTCTTCCTCATAGCTAACAATACGTGAAATACTTCACCCTGACTTCAGGCTAACATCCAAATACCTTAGAATCATTTTCAAGGTCTGACACAATTTGTTTTCAATATACGGGCTCATCTGTAAAGACCTCCCTACTTCTTTCAGACAAAGTTAGTCATACTTCCCACAGGCTCTTCTTGCCAAAGTGCCATCTATTATGTCACTTGTCTCATTTGAATTTAATCATTTTGTGTATCTGTCCACTGGTCTGTGAATACTCAAGGGAAGAAACTATAATTTATTCATCTTTGTATCCTAAGTGTCTCTCATTTCCATCATGTATTTCCCATGTCTCCTAGTTCCCTACAGCATTCCAGAGAATTCCAGGTAAAATAGCAACTAACACAATAGCAATGGCAGTGACAATATTTGTGACACCTTTGCTATTGTCAGATATAGTCTCATATGAAGTGTTTTTGTGGATTATGTATTTTAATTATTATTATATTAAGAAGTAGATACTTTTTGCCTCCATATTGCCCCACGTGAGAAAATTAGTCTTAAAGAATTTTAGTGACTCATCCATTACTAGATATGTAGTAAGTTACAAAGCCATCATTTCAACATAAATAGTTTGAACTATAAAGTCTTTTTTTGGAAATTTGAGAAATAACAATTGGCATTATTATAAAAGATGTTACTGAGTTTGCAGAGTAGTCTAATTTAAAAATATTATATACATTAATGAAGAGAAGGTAACTTTACAACTAATAGTCTAGTAGTTAGGTTAAGATCACTTTTATATGTGCCCTGTGTTAAGTCCAGATATCAATAGTTGTGTTTCATAGACAAAGAGAATACTCATAATAACTTAAAAGTTCAAAGAAAGAATAAAATTCATGTGTGGGAATTTTTTTAAAAAACAAAGTCTTATTTTCAAATATTTTCAGGTGTAACAAACTGCAAGCTTCATAACTAGAAAAGCAGCAATGGTTCTTAAAGAATTTTAACAATCACTTTGTATTCAACAGACTGTTCTTGGCAAATGCAATATAATTTCTATATTGATGTGTAAGGCTGGGTTACCCTAGAAGCAGGCCCCAAGATAGAAAGACAAGTGACTGCAGTAGTTTGAGGATAAATCACAGAAAGTACCTAGAGACAGGGGCTCAAGATGTAAGACGGGGGAGAGAAGTAGCAGTAAAAGGTACAATGGACGCTGCCTACCCCTATGGGCAACTGAGGTTCTGTCTTACTGGGAAATTCTGCTAGACAATATAGAGCAAACCTCAGTTATTCTACCATAGACTGTTTATTCTTTAACTCCCATGCTTCGCTGGAAGCTTGCTCCAGTGAAACTAATTCCACTAGAATTTCTGATTTGCCTTTGTTCAGAGATGAAAGAAAGCACTTAGCTAAGTATAGCACTGAGCTATACATAGGTAGGTGTGTGTGTGTGTGTGCGTGTCATCATAAATGATTGCTGTGTTTCAACTGGGTATCATTTGACACCTCAACCTCAATGTAGTCAAAACTGAACTTCATCCTCACTCTTAAAACCTTCAAATGTGCTTCTCACTATCCTACTCCTATGTCCGTCTGTATTTTATAAGTTCTGCTTCCCATGTCCTAAACATGGCAGTCTCCTTGAACTACTTTTCCAAACAGTTTATCAAATCAGTTCTGTTCTAAAGATATCTTAAACCTGTCTTCTGCAAGTCACCTACAACTCTCACTTGAATTTCTACGACACTTTCCAAATTGACCCAGGGATCTCTATGGCCTGTCTGCTAAACTTCTACACTATCAACTTCACTTTAAAACTGTAACCATTTACCCATGATGTATCTCCCATTATTTGTGAATTTATTGAAGTCGGGGACTAGATTTTTCTATTGTTTTATCTCCCCTTATGATCCTGACTTATTTCGACACCCCCCCCCCCAGTAAATCATTGTGACCTGAATGAATGAGTAGAAGGGATATTTTCACATTTCATAGGTCGTAGTAATTTGAGCTCACATAGGTAAAAATTATTGAAAGCATTTTTACAAGGAAAAACCTTTTTTTTGCATAGGATCAGTCTTGTATCTTTGTGTCTGCCTTTATTCTGAATGCATTATATATTGCTATTGAATATGTCTTTAAAGTCATAAATGTATTGATTACTTATAGGGCATTACTCTGAAAGCAATTACTATTGAAATAAGAAGCATGTGATATGTACCATGTCTCTCTTTTTTAATGTTTAAAAAATAATTTGCCTTCTTGGAAATCTCAGTTCCATTTCCAAAATGTTGTTAGATATGATGGTTTAATCAAGTAAGAGCAATTATCCTGAATATTGACATAGAGAAACACCATTATCTTGGACCTTTGACTCTGTTCCAGAGAATGGAGGGCCGTAAATAAGTATAATGTAAAAAACTCATGAGCACTCTTTTCAGGATATGTACATTGCATTTGAAAACATCTATCACAATACATTCCTTGGAAATCAGTGACAGGTCTGCTTCACAGACTACTTACACATGTAATATTTTATGTTACCCTAAAATGTCCTTCATGTTTGCTTTTTCTACTATTTTTTTAAGATTTATTTATTTATACATACAAGCTGGGGTACAGGCCAGAGGTGTAGGGCGGCGAGAGGGCTCACCAGAGACAGAGCGGGGAGCAGAACAGGCAGATCAGAAATACACTACTGAGGGGAGCAGCGGGCGAGGCAGGAGAGGTCTGCCGCACCATGTGGGACTCTCCCCGGCCGGGCGTCCAACTCGCATCGCGGCTGACGACAGCTCCACAGCGCAGCGATTAACTGCTGCGCCACCAGGGAGGCCCTTTTTCTACTATTTTTATGCCCATTTCATAGTATCATTTCAATGAGTTTTCCAACTCTTTTCATGGTACTTAACTAAAAATTGATTTTCATGGTTTTTTTTTGTTTTGCACCTTATATAAAAACTGGTAGGGAGAGGGACCATCAGAGAAAATAAATGAAACTAGTTTGACCTAGTCCAGAGATATACAGTAGTTAATTATACTAATTACATTTATGTATGTTTGAAAGTTTCCACTATTAATGACTTCAAAATTAAGCGGGCTCATGTTTGTGACTATGTTCATCGGTTCTAGCAAAAATGCCACATCTGGTTAAGCAGCTGCAGTTGAGGCTACTGTTTGGTTGTGTTTAGAGTAGTGCATCTTCAAAGACAGCACACCTGGATTTTGTAGCACTACAATGGTCAATTACATGTGTGTATTATATATGCAACATTCAGGTTATTGATAGTGTCAGTAATCTCAAACAATTATGGATAGAAATAAACATAAGTGAAATATGACTCATTATTTCTTAGGCAGCAGGATGTTAGATGACACCCTAATCACCTTAATTTTAAGGACTATTGATCACAAATATGGCTTTCAACACAGATATAGTGATAGGCAGCAAAATTATAGTAGCTGATGAAAAATAAATAAATTTACTTTTAAAATTAATTTCCTATTTTCTTTGCTAGATTTGGCCATGGAAACTGCTTCACTGACTGAATAAATCATAACCTTCTCAAAATATTCCTTTTTTTAAGATTTATTTATTCATACAAGCTGGGGTACAGGCCAGAAGCATGGGGCAGTGCGAGGTTTCACCAGAGACAGAGTGGGGAGCAAAACAGTCAGATCTACTGAAATACACTGCTAAGGGGAGCAGCGGGCCAAGCAGGAGAGGCCTGCCACGCCATGTAGGACTCTCCCTGGCCAGGCGTCGAACTCTGATCGCTGCTGCCAACAGCTCCACAGCGCAGTGCTTAACCGCTGCGCCACCAGGGAGGCCTTCAAAATATTCTTAATTATTGATTAAGCATACTACTTCATTCTAATAACAAATAAGAAAATGAAAATTTTGTCCAAGTGTTTTAATTTGAGGTATAATTGACTTTATATTCATTTTAGGCATACAACATAATGATTTAACATTAAAATGTACCCGTTTGGTAAATACTTTTAGAAATAATTCTGAGATAAAATAATTGATAATAAAGGAACTGGGTAAACTGTTTATATTTGTTTATATATAAATATTGCTTATATATTGTTTATATCTAAATTGTTTATATATAAATATTTATCAAAAATATTTAACTATTTCATTTTTCAGAATAGTTGCATTTTTTACTTTAATTACAATGCATTATATTGTTCTAAGCCCTAGGTGAAGTCTTTTGTTTACCCACTGCAATCATTAATATACCCTATTGAGCTTACATCAATAGTACAATGAAGTGTTGAAATGAATGGACAAAAGAATTTTAAGTAATATTTTGAATATTCTGGGGTGTTTCTGTATGTCTTTTTAGCATCTTTGCATACTTAGTTTGTTTCCTCATCTACATTAGATAGCAGCCAGTGTCCAGGGAAAAGATGAAGTATTTATTACATGTCCCTTCATTTAAAGAGAAGCTGTGTATATATCCAGATTTCCAGTCTTTCAGTTTTATGTACAGGATAATTTCTGATTTTGATAATTGACAGAAATTTTAACCTATTTTAGATTTGAAGAATTGCAAAGACTTTGCAAACTGTAATGAATTCACTCCCTTCAAAAACACTTGGAAATCTGTGACTGATACTGAGCTGGGAATTAAATGAAATTTGAACACAAGTTTCTGTCCTCATGTGTCTTAGAAATTAATTAAATGAGGGGCCTCCCTGGTGGCGCAGTGGTTGAGCGCTGCACTGTGGAGCTGTTGGCAGCATGTGATGCGAGTTCGACGCCCAGCCTGGGAGAATCCCACATGGTGCGGCAGACCTCTCCTGCCTCGCCCGCTGCTCCCCTCAGCAGTGTATTTCTGATCTGCCTGTTCTGCTCCCCTCTCTCTCTCTGGTGAACCCTCTCACCGCCCACGCTCTGGCCTGTACCCCAGCTTGTATGTATAAATAAATAAATCTTTAAAAAAAAGAAATTAAATGAGTTTTAAAAATGCAAAAAATAGCTATTACATGTAGTAAATTGCCTTTAACTGTGTCAAAAGTTAAAAGTGTCTTTGTCATCCCAGATTATTTCCCAATGAAAAAGGCAGCATGAAATTTCTTATTATAGTTTCCATTAGGAATGTTATAATGTTTTGGTTCAGATCATCATATAATCTTACTATGTGGTTGTATCCATGTGTGATTATTTAAGGTTAAACTTTGTTTTCTTTAAGGTTCCTCTTAGAACCTTAAATGCAGCCAGTCATTGAAACATACCACAGCCCAAAGTAATCAATGAAGCGTAATCATTACAAAACTTAAATTTCCAAGCTTTCCAGGGAACCCATGTGAACCTTAGTCAGGTTGGTGGAAACAGCGTTAATGCATAAAATCTGTCCATGTTAGAGAGCAATAGGAAAAATATGTTTTAACAAGAGCATGAGATTTCAGTGCACTTCTTATCTTGCATTTGAGTCCCTGATACAACAGAGGTAAATACTTTTTTAAGTGTGATTGTGAAAGGAGATGATCAATGAATTATGTTAAGTAGCTATTATGATGTACAAGCTCTGGTTGAGAAAGTACTTGACAAAGTTTAGTGTCACAGTTGTCGGGTAACAGGTGAGGAAATAGGGGTATGAGATATACTACTGCTGCAATTTTGCATTTGACATAGTTGTGTTCTTTATCATCTCCAGCTGTAAGCACAAGATGTACCTGGAAAGACTACCCAACACTAGCATCATTATCCCATTTCATAATGAAGGTTGGACTTCACTGCTGCGTACCATTCACAGCATAATTAACCGAAGCCCTGAGAGTTTGATAGCGGAAATCATTCTAGTTGATGACTTCAGTGATCGAGGTAAGTTGCATTTTATATCTTTTATCTGATTCTGATATCACCTACACACTCATTACAGCTTTTAAGAGAAGGCCAAAGATGGTGATGTTTCTTTCTGATTCTATCTGGAAGGTAATTAAGGAATTTTATCTATGTTGTGATTTTATAAAATGCTGGCCAAGTGCAAAAGAAACTGAATGAGAAATTATTGGTATCATTTGGAAAACTATAAGAAATTTGCGATACGTTTCTATTGAAGTTATACAGGTGCTGGCAAAATGCATCAATTTCTACTTTCAGCTTCAGGACAAATGCTGCAAAATATGTTATTGTAAGTACATGTGAATGGTGAAATATTTCAGTCGAACTTTAAAATCTGTTTCTGTTTATGAAAGCATCCACTCTGTCATTTACCAGTATTACTACACATTCTGTAGTCTGTGCTTGTGTTGCTTCATATATGCTAGAAATTATGAGCAATACAAATATTTTCACTTGGCAATTCTAGCTCTTTTATTATCTCTGAACAATAACCAGAAAAAATCTGGGGTCATACTGTTTTGATATGTTTTAATGTTTTTATTGTTCTGATGTTGGTGAATACCCAAATTCTCAGCTGCCTACCACTTATATGCCAAATATGAAAGACAAGAGCTGGGAATGGAAAACTAGGTTTATTTACAAATGCAGTATTTCTGGGGAGATGGTGGACTCACACCCTAGAAAACCGACCTTGAAGCTTGGGTAGGGTTTTTTTTTTTTAAGAGTATCTTGAAAACACCTGGGTCTCAGCAGGTTCCCACAGATGTCTCTGGAGCTGTTTGCCCAGAGACATGTGTGGGAACCTGGTGAGAAGTTGTTGTGGCTTGAAGTTGTTGTGTTGAGCATTTAGGAAGAATGGAGCTAGGAGTTCTGGGTCCTATCTCCATGATTATCTGTCAACAAAGAAACTGCAGAGAATGTAGAAGTTGGCTTAAGGCCTTTTAGAGGTGTTAATATGTTAATGACCTTAGAGATACAACTGAAGTTTATGGTAATGACTGAGGCAGGTGCTTTTTTCCCAGTTTGTGTTTTATTTTGTTTCAGTGATTAAAGTACAATCTGTTATATGAGGTGGGGGTATATAGGCTGTTTCCTGAGATTAGGGCTTCATGAATCATATCTGAAAGGAGGAATTATTAGTGCTGCAGAGAAAGTAAAGTCTCTCTTGAGTGGTGTGAGTGGAGTAAAAGAGGAAACCTTCTATTAATGATCCTCATCTATATAGGGATACAAATTTACACCTTTTGTTGCATTGCCTGAGGATCTCTGCTTGACTGTATTGCATGCCTAAAAAAGAGTGGCAATAGGATTGATGATGGCTCTTAGCCTCACCAGAGAACACATCTTGAGATCACATGGGTGAATTGAAGTTTTGGCAATTTCTTTTGCAGAAAAGTAATTTTCTTCACAGAATCGAGAATTCTTTGAAAGTAAAACTGCTTAATGTGTTCATTTTGAAGTTTCTTTAACAAAATTTTTTGCCTTTGGTGAGTCGTCCGAAATACTGATTCACGGTTTACCGAACACTAACAACCATTGAAGTTAATATGACAAAAATGAGATTGTCTAACAACGTTTCATCGACATAGTAAACTACCAACTAGTTCATTTAAGTTTGATTTCAAAGTGCTTTTTGCCTTGTGTTGCTCAAGTAGATGTGTATTCAGTATACCGTCAGAGTCAGTCTCTAAAAACTGAAATTTATTATTTAAAGTTATTTAGATAGCACATTAATTTCTTCTTTATTCTAATTGAGGCTACTTACTTAAAAGTAATTATTACCTCAGGCTAAAATAGGCATTTAATGTGCTAATAAAACTGAAACATTTCTTCTGAATGAATGAAAAAATGGGAACTAAATATCTGGGATTGTGCATCACCAAGTAAAGTGCTCTTTTTTGGTTGACTGGTACGAAGAGAAATAAGGCAGTACATCTCTGGAAATTTTTCTACATAATTAACTTTGTCTTGGTAAACTATTGATTACAGCAGAATTTTGACCTGGGGTGATATAGTAGGAAACACTTGGTTGCAGAAAATTGTAGCTTGCTGAGCTTTTTCTTTCTGTCTGAATATTTCTCAGAAATATTTTCTGATTGAAAGTCATTAAGGAGAGAGAAAATCATGATATCTACATTTGCCTTGACTTTGAATCATTGTCCTCTTTTGCACCATAGCAAATTTGAGGGGCCATCTTCCATGTATATGATGTTACTGGGAAGTAACTGTGCCCCAGATGACAATCAATGTAGTTGGTGTTGGTTGAGAACAACAGAAAAAGGATTATTGGGGGTAGTAATTGTGATTTTGGGCTCTTTCCCATGGCTGTTTTTATAAATAATAATTATTTTAATGTTTAGGTACATCTTTCATTTAGATAATCTCTTCTTACTTTAACCAGAAAATGCTGGGGTTGGGTTGCCTGTCACTGCCAAACGCCAACTGAGCAGAGACAGAAATTGAATCCATAAGACACACTTTATTGTCAGAAATTCAGTAATCTGAGAGAACAGGAAGTATTTCACCCCCCAAAACCCATCCTGAGGTTATATCCTAAATTGGCCTTTTTCTAGTGAGTTCAACAGACATAGCCCATCACAACAGTCCATTACAATCACTCTCCTGGTCTTCATCATGTTTAGCCCCCAGAGTTTATTGTCACCTCCTTGGTCGTCTCGACTCCAGTACATCTGTCTTCCTGATGGTGTCAATGTCCAGCACTTTCTCAGGCATCACTCGGTCCATTCAAAACAAAAGTTTCAGTTCAAAGAAAACAGAGTCGTAATCACATCACGTTTGCATGTTGCCTGTGCTGTGTGTGTAGATTGCGGTACTAGGTAGGGGGCCCTTCCCTTCCTCCCTGCGCCCCTCACTATGAAGTATCAGTTGAAATTATTTTATGATCTTAAATGTTCAAAAGATAAAATTGTCTTGAGTATTGTTCTTCTTTATTTTAACAGATCAATATGTAGAAAAGTAAACATGTTCCTTTGAAAGAAATAAGTGATAAAAATACTTCCATAATCTTTCAGAATAACTCATAGTTTCAAAAGTGCATGGAATAGGAAAGACCCTTCTGAATTTTTGTTTCAAATTACAAAATTTCATCTGCTAAAATATTAGAGTTTGTGGATTAAAGAAGCATCACTTCTGCTTTCTGAATTATGAGAAATTAAAAAATAAACTTGACAGCACCAGTTAGAATCCCAGTGCTAACTATTAACTATGACATTGGATAAAATAAACTTCTTAGTTTCATATTTTTGTCAAATTGGTGATGATGACAGTAACTCTCATAGATAGCTTATGATGGAGAGGGACCTTGTGTGATTAAGTCAATTATGCATTACACTGGGGAGCAACTGCTCTCAACTATCCATTTCTACTGACCAAATACCTACCCCTGTGATATAAATAGTCTCCATTCTTGTTTGAGGATATCCTTTCAAATTAAATCTTAACTACAAGAATCTCCATCTGCCCATCCATCCATCCACCCACCCACCTGTCATCTCCAGAAGCAACAGAAGTCAGAGGAAATATAAAAACTCTGATAACTCATGATGTGTTGAAAATTAGGGCTGCTTTAATATTAAAATTTTTCTAATTTTACCAATAAGCAGTAAATTTACTCCAGATAGTAAAGAAAAAAATACTGAGTTTCAGCAAAGAGTGGGTAGAAACCACTACCTACCTAAATTATATGATAACATCATAGGAGTGTTTATCAAAATTCTTTTCAAGATTATTTGCACTATTACAAGATATCCCAAACCCTCTCTTGTTTGCAGGTTCTCCAAAACAGAAAACTTTTTCTGCTCTTTTTTTCTTCTAGAGTCTTACTGTTAAAAACAATTATATTTTATATTTGAAAGTATACTTAGACTTTTTTGGACAACCCAGAAATCAAAAGTCTGTAACATGGGGAGTCTTTTTCACCAGTTCCTTTAAAATCAAGTAGGCTACACACATTTTAAAGTACAAGAAAACATAGGGATACTTTTGGTTTGCTTTAGGAAATTATTTCTGAAATGTTAGACTTTATTTTCAGAAATGCATTTCTAACTCTGTATCTTTTCTTGATGTTTTGCAATGTCCTTTGGCCAAAGGCAATAAAATTTTAACAAGATTTAATCAAACATTACTGCCTCCTATTTTATGTCCTCCAGTCTTTGAATATCTACCAGGCCAAAAGGAAAAGTCAACATCTTAGCCATATTCTTGCATCACCTGAAATTCATATTCCAAAGAAAATGGAAGCGTTGTCGTTACTGGCAGATAACTGTAGTACTTGGTTTCATAGCAATAAAGAAAGAAAAGCAAAAAAATACTTTATAGAGTAATTATAAATACTAGAGAGTTTTACAAATATTCTTGAATAAGGCTGATCCTCTTATCAATCTGCTTCTTAATAAAATAAAATGAGTATCTCATCTAGCAGTTCTCACTTTAGATATTCCTCCTGAAGCAAGTTCGGTAAACAGAATGCTGTTTTAGCCTCAGACCATAATCCTACTTTCTATAAAAACACGAGGGTACAGGCCTGCAGGTAAGTTTTCAACAACTCTCTGCCTGTGCCATCTGAAGCTTACCAAAGTTAGTGAATGTTTTCTTTTCCCCAGTAAGCTCTCAGAAATACATTTAACAACTTAACTTGAGGCCTATAAGAAGCCTTCCTGATGACTTTAAAGCAGGACTAATCCTGGGCTTATCTCCAAATTCCAGGCAACCTTAACAGCATCCACATGGAAAATGCTGAAATGTGTGAAATAAGCTAGGGCTTAACCTCAGAGATAGGTATATTTGAATCTGACGATTCCCAAAGCCTTATATGCTTAGATGAATGCAAGTTCAAATTGAGGATAGTCATGGGAGAGTTACTGACACACTTCTCTCAGTGCAAATGTAGAGGTTCCACTGTGCACTGGGTGCACACACACTCATACTCACTCTTGCCCTGGCTGGCTTCAAACTTTCTGTTCAGGAAAGGTAGGTGATTGAGGATTTGAGTTTCACAAAATTATTCTCCAAGTACTAGATAGCAGGAAAATCAGAGACGTGAAACTACTCTTCCAATCTAGCAAAACCAGCAACTTTAAAGAAATCCAGTTTACTGTTCCTTAGTTAATATAGATCCCTGCTACTCAAAGTGTGGTCCGTAGACCAGCAGTATCAGCATCACATTGAAGTCAGAAAGGCACAATCTCAGACCCCATCAGATATTTCAGAATCATCATTTCAACGATATCTATGTATATTTTTTATGCAAATCAGATTTCAGAATAACTATTATGTGTTTTAAAATTGAGATTGAAGCTTTGATGAGTAATATAGAGTCATAAAGAGCATAACTTCAAAAATCTGTTTCTTGCACGAAGTTATAAAATAGATTTCTATACATTTTATAGTGTATAAGTAGTATTTGATTTATAAATCTGTAAAGGAAAGTGAAGGTGAATTTCTGTAACATTACGTTATTTTAGGACATACTTATTATAGTGCTTTGACAGACTTTGACATATTTACAAATTTGTAGACATTTACTCTGCCTTCCTATAAACTTGTTTTATGTCACTTTATATTTAATTTCTGGTTACTGCCCTTATGCTTCCTTGTCCCTTGCCAATTTCCCTTCTTTCGTACACAAATGCCTTCTGACATCTCTTAGATTGATTTTTGCTTTGCAATTATTCAATGATTTTCATTAAAAATTAAAAGAAATATATATATATGGAAAGATACACGATAGATAGGTATCTAAGTGGCAAAAAAAATTCTTTAAGACTCTTCATGTGATGGAAAGTAGTTACTAATCTTTAAGCATGTGGGGGGGTTTTAACTAATTTCACAAGTAATGCTAAGACTTGAATTTCAGGTTCTATTTTACTGAGTCTCTAAGTATACATTAAGGAAAGCTTCCATAAACAAAAAAATCAGCATAAGTTTTACAACAATTCAAAACTGGAAGATATCATCAGTATGAAAAGGTTATAAAATAGTTGAAGAATGGTAGTGTGTTTCTATTTTATATGATAAAATACTAACACTAAAGTGCATGTAAAGATTCTGAGATGACAGTCAACAAAAATGTTTTAGTACTGGTATTCCGTCAGTCATCCAGACTGGGAGACAAGCAATTTTTATGTCTCAGATTTATTGAGAGGGAGTCACTCCATGTGAATCTTAAAATTGTTTAGATCTAATGTTCATATTTTAAATTGCAAGGATAATTGTACTTTAAAAGCAACTGCAATTTTAAATACTAATAAGGGGCAGGAAATAAGCAAGTGTTTTTAAAATACAACTTCTTTGTTTAGAAATACTTTCTGTTCAGAAATGCAGCATCATCTGCTAAGGAACTGAAGGAAAGCTGTTTTGATTTCTGACGGTAAATTTGTATATCATGTTGCATAATATTGAAATGTGTAGTTTTAATAAAACAGTTCTGCTTCAATAATTAGTATACTATTTGTGGTGAAAGGCATCTAGGACACAGAGTAGCAGTGATTGTTAGGGTCATAAATATAAATGTGAAATAGGATACTCTTCTCAAGGTCAAAGGAAAATGAGCCTGCAAATTCCAAGAGTAAGTTATGGAAATTACAAAAGACAAAATCAACCTATAATAAAACTTGTGGGTTTTTTTTTTTCCTATCAGTGGCAGAATATGCTTTGAATAGAATCTGTCTCAGAAGGCAAAATATTTAGGGGATTTCTCTCCTATTTACTTTTAAATTTAAAATCCAATATGACACATGCAGGTATCTATGTAAACAAACAGTTTATCTGACAAAGATCAGGATAGTGATAGAGACTGTAGAGACTTCCCTTTTCCTTAATATTAGGAGTAGGACCTTGTTGTCCTCTTTTGCTTCTAGAGTAAATGTGAATATTTTTTTCAGTTTACAGCAATGTTATTTAATGTTAAACGCACACATACAATCCTTAACTATTACTAGAATGTTTTATTTATTTTAATAAAAATCTGCTTTAATTAGGTTACTTATGTTTTAGGTTAGGAAAAATGACCTTGCCATACTATAAAGTGATATATTATTCTTATTGAATTGTTTTAGAGTCAACCTTTGCACTATTTGCACAGCTAGGTGTGGAAAACTACAAAATTTCTTATGGATATTATGTTCTGTCTTCTAAACAAAATAATGTATCTATGCTTGATGAAATTAATTTCAGTTTCAGTGATTTATAATATAAATTAACTTTACATTTAAATTCCTGATGTATTTGTTAAAACTTCCCCACATAAAAATTATTTTTGAATTTTAAATTTTAGTTTTAAATAAAAAGATTTTTATTGACCACCACTGGTTTGCAATACTATTTGTTTCAGGAGTATACCACACCACACCTACTATCAAAGTTTTAGTGCTATTTACCACCATCAAATTGACACCCTCTAGGGACTGGACATTTAGTGATAGGGTGGTGTGCTATGGATATTTGCTGAGCTGAGACTTGAAACCTATACAGAGTTGAAAGGTAATGTTACTTAAGTTAAACAAAATGGAGCCAATTCTACCCCTCCCTCACTCACCCTTCCTCTCCCCCACTGGTAATCATTAAATTTTTCTGAGTCGGAGAGTTATTTTTGTTTGATTTTATTTCATTTGCTTAGTTTATTTAGATTCTACATATGAGCTTACTTACAGTCCACATATTCACAATATTTGTCTTTTGTTCTCTTCTTAAACATTAGTTATTAGTAAGTTTTGGAAGCACATTAGTGGCTGACTGACAATTTCATGTATTTCAGTCTTAATAATTAAGCATCTTAAATCCTCTGTCTGGACTGAATAGTTCTTAGGGCTCATGTTTTAAATCAGTCCTCTTAGAGATAAAGGGGCAACTCCTGACATCAGGTAGTAGATAAGCTCACCTGGCTTTCCAGTTGCTTTTTCTGGAGCAAAACTCCACATGGTTGAATTAGTATGGGTTTGGCATAGAAGATGCTTCTTTTCAAAGCAGAATTGTTACAGCTCACCAATGTCACAAAGGCATGACTTCCTCAAGAAAAATAAATTGTGCAATTCATTTTATGGCAGATTAAATCCCATTTATTTTGCTTGCAGACAGCTGTTTTGAATGGGATTTCACTTGTATGAAACCATTTTATGGATGTTGGGCTTCAGATCTTGGGCAAGCATAACTTTTGCTGATGAAATAAAAGGTTATATTTTATGATTATTCCTCTTGTCCGCAAACCTCAGCTGGTGAGCTTTAATAATACAGTGTTCAGTGTTTCAAGTAGCTCTTTTGATATTTGAATATCCATCTGCTCTTAATTTTTAAAAAATCATTGTATTGACACAGTGCAAAAAAAATGCAGATATTTCCTTCTCTATGCTGAATTGTAACACCTAAGAAATTGTCAAACTCTCATCAATCAAGGTTTATGATAAACTGACAAGGTTTAAACCTCAAATGTATATTTGTTTATGAAACACATTTTAACAGAATTCTCCTTATTAGAATTAAATATTTTATGTCAGTTGAGAAACAATTCCACATTAAAATGACAGGATCTTTGAAATCAGGGAATTTGGGATCATTTCATGTCATTATCGTGATACTTCTGTGACATTTTATAAACAAGTAAATGGAGTCTCAGAAAGGTGGCCTCCTACGTCACACACTAGGTCAGCTTTGTGGACTTAGATAAACGTTATATTCAACTAAAATGTACAGTTTTGTCCTTAGGAATGCAGGACTCTGCTCTGTAGTTTTCTAAGATGCCTGATTCTGGGAAACTGGAACCATTCTGATAGCTATCTGTAATTTACTAATACTGTACTACAACTATATAGACACTCTAGATAATTGAATCTAATTTATTACCCAATTTTTGCCTTAGGAACAGGATCATAATAGATACTTCTATTTCACTGTGTACACACATGGCGGAATAGAGGATTCATAAAAATTACTATGACTTGAACACACAAATTCTAGTATCCATAATGGCCTGCAGGACTGCAGGGGCCCATCAGAGTTTCCTTCCTCCTGGAGAAAAGAGTGCTGCTAACTTTCAAAAGGTTCGCAAAGTGGGGCAATCGGTCATAGAACATAGTGAAGTGTGTTTTATGTCGCTTCCCAATCTAATGTAATGTTGAACTTATTGAGTCAAGGGAGTGGATTTAAGGCTGGTCTATGGTAGTTTGTCTGATGTTAGCTTTTTCTGGATGCTTTGTTCCAGGATTTGGCAGTCTAATGCCATTGCTTAACAGAAACCAAGACTTTTGCGACTGCCTAGGGCCATGATGGTGTAAATGTCACCAGAATGTGAGCATCTTTCTGGAACAGAGAGAAGCTGTGCTTGGGGAGTGGGGAGTAGGGATAAGTGGCTGGGTTAATATTTACCTTGGACCCGACATTAGTGAACTAGTTAGAAAATGCATTCATTATTTTTCTTTTTTTTTTTTAATTTTGCCTTGTAAAATCCACATAGATAATTCAACATGGAATATCTATTTAAAAGTTGCATAAAAGTCTATGGCTGCCTCACAACACAGAAAACCCTGGCCCCAATGTTGTAGTGGGGCAATAACAAAAGAAAACTTAATTTTGTATCTCGAATAAACTTTAGTTCTGTAAATTATAAACTTTCATATTTGCATATTTAAGCATATTTAATTTGTGCAGGATTATTAAGGCCCTCTCCAACCAGATGAAAATACATTGGGGGTTTCAAATTAAAATTAAGCAATTGATCTTCTGTCAGATTGGGTACTTTTTCCTCTAGTTTTACCAAGATGCAACACTACTACTTAGGAAATAAATGAAATGCTTGAAGTAGAAGAGGTAATATTATTTATTTTACAACACTGGATATTGCAAAATTATAGATTCTTGGAATCTACAAATGAAAATATAGCTAGTAGATGAAGGCTGATTTTTGACAGAGAGTCTGATATTCAGGTCCCAGATCTGCCTGGGCCTCAGTCCTTAGAACAGATGACAGAACAGTCCTTAATACATATTATGGAAACAAGAAGACATAATTTCACTTTTTTTTTCATTTCTAAGAAAAATCATCTTTAGACTGGAAAAGGTAGAAAAAGTATATACCCAAAATACATACTCCTCTGTATAGAGTAGATAGAATGATCTATAATTGCTTCAGGTAAGTTCATGCTTGGAAGTCTAAACCATTGCAACATGCTCAGAAAAATGGCAAAATTCATCCTTCAGCCATGAGTAATCTTCATAAAATAATAATGAAGACAATAACTCCCCAAGACTAGAGTCAGATAAAGAGTGTCTATATAAACAAAAAGACTCCAAAGTTCACTGCACTTGTTTTTGATCTTTGGAAATATTCTAATGTAGTTGCATCAATATTTTTTAAGTAGTAAGAGAAACATTAAGTACTATGAGTTAGTACAGTCTGTTAAATTTTAGGTAAACATTATCCCAGCAAGAGGTATGACTTTTAGGCTCAGATTCTCTAGAACTGGGCTTCTTTTCCCCGCAGTAGTGACCTTTTAGTACATTATCTCATGAAATTCAATTAATCAAACTGTCCCCGGGGGCTCAGGTACAGGAAACATGGTTTTCCCAGGTCACATCATTAAACATCAAGGGTTACCCCAGGGTGGCTGGCACCAACAGCCTGTATGTACACACTGACTAAGCCTTTTTATCACACTTCTATATGAACGATGAGGCAGGTATGGGTAGAGTTACCTGCACTGAACTAGATGCCACATGAAGTACAAAAGATAATCTAACAAGAGAATTCAGTGATATGGCATTCTATTGAAAATGCTATTTTTGCTGTTTGTATTTTCATGTTTTCCTTTGCTCACAATCTCTACATCACTATGAGGCTAACGACATACCTAAGACCACAAGTGACACTGCCACCTTTTAAAACCACATAGCTTCCTCATTATAAAAAGATTTACTAATCAAGAGAAGTGATACTAATGGGCCAAGAGTCAGGGATGTATACTCCCCAATACAGAGGTCTATTTTTAAGTATCTACAGCTTCTAAGTAGGATACTTTAAAACAAAATGAAAATGTTTAATGCTATAAGCATTAAATATGTATACATATTTGTATATGTATAAATTATGTATAAAATATGGGTACATTTTTATGTGTATATATTCCTATGGGCATGCTTTCTAAAAGCTAGCCCTTAATACCAATAAATACGGTCCACATTATAATGACTGCTTGATTTTACCCAGGTGCCCATTTGGCATTTAGGACACTACATTTTCATCCAGAGTGACATGAAAGACTTCAGAGTATCTTGTAATTATGTATAATTAATCAAAGATTTTTTTTTAAAGCCCCTGTCAATCCTTTTCATTTTTAGGATGAAGATGACTTGCTTCTCCTACATGAACTGTGTTATTGCTGAGTTGTGTAATAGGGTCTCACTAATGATCAAGGAACTGATCATTTATACCTAATATTCAACCATCAAGCACAGGGGAGTGATGGTGTGAATTCAGTGTAGGGCTGGAAAGGGAGGGGACTGAAATAAGAGGAAAACACTGATGGCTTTGACTGGAAACCTACTTCAGAACTGTATGCAGTTGCGCTGCTCTCATTAGACATTGTAAGCTATTACTGGAATATGGAATTTAAAAAATAGCAATGGGTGCTTCAATTAAGATACAACTTCATCCTGTCAGACTGTCTTCTAGAAGAAGGCAAATCTATCATGCAAAGTAATGCAACTTAATTTCGCATGGCAATGCCTAGAATCTCTTACAGAGGCAGTTACTTTCACACTCTGTAGAATTTGTGTTTTCTCTTCAGCTTATTCTCTAATTTTCTTCCTCCATCTCTCCTTGTAATTGAAAGATGTGGACATACTCAGTGGTCCAATGTACTGACAGCTGGTGATTAAGGATAGTGAGTAAAAATACAAATAAATGTATCATGTCAAACATGCTTCAGATTTTAGAAAATTGGCCACTTTCATATCTAAAATTTGTTTATAACAATATCATAATTCAAAATATCCATTTTGTTAATTTTAGGAGAAACTCATGTACTGCAGACTAGTTTACATTTTATGGTATTTTCAAAACCTTTATCACTGTGGATTGAGTGTTTCTGATGATTCAGTATAGTCAAGGCTCTTTTCTGGGGAGGAAATTATAGGTCACCACTAGTAACAGATAGCAAATAATCTTTTCAAATTCTTTAATCAACTTTCTACTTTAGGATCCAGGAAGATCTGTGAGGCAGCTGAAATCCAATATGTACAATGAAAGATTTGCCACAGTACCTCACATTAATACTGAACTTCACACACGCTAGGTTGAGAAAACACATATTATTAACTCTCCACCTCACCTAAAAGTTGAACCCAGAATAAGCTTTTGCCAAGACATTGTGTGATGAATAATCTCAGTGTGCTCTCTTCATTCCATTATTTTCAATTGTGGTTAGTAATCTGTCAGCAGTGAGTGAGAGGGGCAGGAAATGGGGCATGATGTTTGGGGAAGGGCTCCTAGGTGGTGTTCCACTTCAATAATTACCTAGACATGACATCCAATGACTCTACCTGCCATGAGTGGTGTTTGCTGGGTAAAGAGCTTATTAAGGTTTCACCCTAGGTTTAAATCCTGGTTTAACCTTTATTAGCTTTGTCACATGAACACATTATCTCATCTGACATATGCATTTACTGGGAAATTTTCTATATGTGAAGCAAGTAATTAGTACTGAGCTGGGTAAAAAGTGGCACTCTAGATTTCCATCAGTATTTTCCTTGCTATAATAGGCAGGTATTAAAATAGTTGGCCTATAATTCTATCCTGAATGATTTTGAGTATAGCATTAAGACCTGTGCTATATAGATTATACAAAGATATTAGATTATACAAAGATATTAAACATGCAATTGCTTCTTTCCCTCAAGACTCTTACCTTTGCTGCCCAGGAGAGGGAAAATCTTCTCTTTTTCACAAAGAGCTAATGGGCAGTTTTCAGAGGCTTCTGACATCTCTGACTTCATGAGATTGATGCTGAAATTGTACAAATTTAGCCAAAAATTAGAATTCTTAGTAATGTAGAATCCAATAATGTTTTTATGTGAGGATTTAATAACTGAGTATCTGAAATAATTTGTAACTTATTTTCATTCAATAAAAAATTTTATTTAGGAAAAAGCAAATAGATTATTTCTGCCTATCTATATACTTTTATATATTTATATATATATATATATATATATATATATATAGAGAGAGAGAGAGAGAGAGAGAGAGAGAGAGAGAGAAAGAAAGCACACCATTTCCATATCTATCTCTACTACCAATTAAAGAGCTCTTTGAAGAAAAGTTTCACCTTAGTGAGCTGGGGTATACTCATAAAATTATTGTGAATTGAATCAATCTGCATATTCACTCATTTATTCTTCCCTGGAAATTGAAATCTTTCAGTTTTTCAGAAGTAAAGAGATGAAAATTGTCAGAGGCCAGTTCCGACCGATGTTTCTTAGGTCCCAGGGAGGGTGTGGAAGGCGTCGGCATTCGTGAGGAGAGAGAGGAGTGATGAGAGACAGCACATACCAGGGAATAATCAAGGCTGCTCTACTTCATTGCCCAGAAAGCGGGATTTTTATACTAAAAATTAGCAAGCAAGTACATTTGTAACAAACAATAATGGATTACAGAGCTTAAGTGTGTACATTCTAAACAGACAGTGATCAATTACTAGTTTCAGAAAAGACAGGACATCTAGGAGATAGTTTCACCTGTTTGAAGTTTGAAGTCTATAATGATTAACTTCTCTTAGGTTAAGATATTTTATGACTGATGTTTGACCAAGTGGAGACTATAGGGGATACAGAATATTTACTCTGTGAAACCATACTGTCTTAACTTCCTTAGCGTAAGGGAAGCAGTTGGACTTTATTCTGAGTGGTGGTCTTTGAGCAGGGACGAATTCTCCATTAACAAGAACAGCCCAGCATTTGTTTAGGTTTAATGGTTGAAAGAAGGGAAGCTACTTGCTTGTGGACAATGGTCAATTAACTGGAGACAGGCTGACTGTTTAACTCCTCCATAGGTAGTCCTGCTTTGATTATCCTGGTTAGTAGATTAAAACTTTTTAGCTTGAAACATGCAGGGACAGAAATACCACATCCTGTTTGAGGAAGGCTTCCTAAAACAGTTAATCTAAGAAACCATCTTGTGCTGACTCCTTGAGGCAAGTCAGAGACTGTATGGAAGGGAAGTAAATGTTCTTTAGTATTGAACATTAACCCCTAACTGGGCAAGAAATGCATTCTTATCAAAGGAGCAGCTCAGCACCTGGGCCCATTCATGGGGTTTTAGACTGTGAGGGAAAGGCTACATGCATACAGACACACTAGAGAAACTTAATCATAGTTCTTACAGAAAAAGGAGACTTCTTTATTATTTTACCTACAAAATGTTATGTTTAATTTTCTTATGGGCAGAGATACCGCATCGCATCCAACTTCAACTCCGGTTGCGCCCTTGTCAAGCAATTCCTGGGGGAGTCAAGGCGCGACAGAAAATAGGTTTGCACTATTAGGATAGTTTGTTTCTTCTGCTCCCATAATTAAGGTGGTTGGGAGAGTTTACAAAGTAGAAAATTTTGCCACTGCACAGTAATAATATGTTATCAATCATGCAGCTTCCAGGAACAAACTATGCTTCTTTACAACAATTATTTCCAAATGTTTAAAGTTCATGATTTATCAGGTATACTCATTTACTTGAATCCTGGCTTAAGTAAATTGTAAACAAATTAAAGTGTGGTTTTAGTTATATTCAATATAGCCTTTGTTTTCTCCAGGGTAAAAGAGTTTCAAGAAAAATGATAGTTTCACTAAAATTAGGATTAGAATTTGTCTATGTCAAAAGGGCCTTATGTTAAATACCAAATAATCCTAATAGTTCTTATTTTAAAATCCTGATTTCTAGGAATTTTCAATTCTAAGGCAATAGAGCAATATTTTAAAAAAAAGATAACACTTCTTCTGTCAATACTGAGTCTCACTGGCAGCAGGTGATTCGGGAACATTTCCCCTCTGGGTTCTTTGACTGGACAAGCAAACAAATTAACATCATAGAGATTAATAAGAGAAAACCAAATTTAATTGCATATGTATGGAGAATTTACATGACTATAAATTCTGAAGGAGCAAGCTGAAGGTTTGTGTTTTGGACTGAAGAATGGGAAAGGTTCCTGGGACTTCAGGACAAAGTCAGGGTTCTCATATGAGGAGGGAGAAATGATGTCATATGACAAAACCCTGCCTCTAGAAGGTTGCCCTTCCTTTAGGACATAAAAAGGATATTTCTGTGATGTCCCTAATCTAAGTAGTCTGCACTCTTTAAAGTTATGGCAACAGTTTGTCCCTAGGACCAAAGGGTGTCAAGTGACCTTAGTTCCATATGCCAAGGTAAAATCTACTGGGGGAAAAAAAGCTAACTCATAGAAGAGGCCTGGATATTTTTGAGGATTCTACAGCAGGATGATATTGAATGGGCAGAGAAATATTTATTAAATATATTTGATCTATTATTATATACAAAGATTCAGAACTTCTTATAAAATATGTGCAGAGGAATGTTTCTGACCCTAATCTAACGGAACACTGAAAAATACAGTAAGAGGAATCAACAGATGCACAGACAAGAACTATATATATATATATATATAGTGTGTGTGTGTGTGACATAGTATTATATGTATATGTATGTGTATATATATATATATATATATATACGTAAATATATCAGAGAGAGAAATGGAATATTTTCTTTCTAAACAATTTGTATTCAAATTAAATTGTCCTATGTATGACCTGTTTCCCCGTATTACACCATAATCCTGAGGGCAGCTGTGTGTTTCATCATCGCTACCTGCCCAGTGCAATGAATGGTAGATGGTTAATATCTGCTAATTAATTAATCATAATTGAAAACACATCCTCCATTTCTGAAATCAGACTTAGCCCTCACCGTTGCAAAGAAGCTCAGTTTCTAGCCTTGTCTTGTTCGCCTTTAGAGTCCTTCTTATGCATAAACTTGTGAGTTTATTTTCAAACCCAGTATGAGGAATCTCTATAAAAAATGAAAATGCATGTCGTGTATTCCTTCAAGTTTTAACTTTTAAGTAAGGACAAAAGTTCATGGAGTCCTATTAATTTGGTAACCCTGACAAAAATCAGACATTTTAAGAGCTTAGAAAGCTAGGCTGACCCACCTTTAGACACTGGGTATAATTGAAGCCAATTTCAGCTTCCATTAAGAGCTTTGTTACGTACAGACCCTGTCAAAAAACTAAGATAAACCTAATATCACTGCAAAAAAGCAGCAATTCATCTGCATTCATTTCAATTTGAAACCTGCTGGTGGAAGATATGAAATAGATAATTTGACAGCATGTGTTTGGGGATTGTTATGTTTTATGGGAGACTTGCTAATGTTCTTTTTTCATCACTTTTTATTACTTAAGTTTGTATTCCCAAATTCCATATCTATATTACTTAAGGTCATATAGAAAGTACATATATATGTGTATAATTTCCTGGTATATACCTTTGTATAGATCTGACTGACAGATTAAAAATGTGTATCAGTTAAATCTAAAATTCATATAATAATCTCAAACCCTACTATTTTATTTACAGAATTGACAGTTGCTTATAGGTATAAACCACAAAAACAATTGCAACCACTTAAATTCACTAACTGTAGGAATGCATATAA
>PVIJ01013702.1:11153-44079 GCA_004024925.1 Scalopus aquaticus | reverse complement strand
CCAACCACTATGGAAAGCTGTATGGTGATTCCTCAAACTTCTAAACATGGAGCTCCCATACGACCCAGCAATCCCACTTTTGGGAATTTACCCAAAGGATACAAAAACACTAATCTGAAAGGATACATGCACCCGTATGTTCATTGCGGCACTGTTCACAATAGCAAAGGTATGGAAGCAACCCAGATGTCCAAAAATAGATGATTGGATCAAGAAGATGTGGTACATATACACAATAGAATACTATTCAGTATGGAAAGAAGATAAACACATGCAATTTGCAGCGACATGGATGGAATTAGAGAGGATCATACTCAGTGAAATAAGCCAGAAAGAAAGAGAAAAATATCAAATGGTTTCACTTATAACAGGACTATAAGGAAACCAAATAGGAGAGAGACAATCAGCTGGGGGTGGGGGGGAGGCGGAGGGAGGGAAGGAAAAGGGCACAGGATGGAATAGAGAAGAGCACAGGGGACCATGGAGATAGATGGCGGGTGAGTTGGTGGTGGGCTACCCAAGGGGAATACAAAATGTAAAAGACATAAATAACAATAAAAATATATATATTAAAAATAAATAAATAAATAAATAAATAAATAAAGAGAAATTTTGGGGTGGGGAGAAGCAGAACTGAAGAGAGAAAAGTGGGAAGAGGAGGAGTGATCAAGGTAGAATCATGAGGAAACAAAAATAAACTTTTAGATCAATTAAGGGTTATCAGAACGACTGGGAAAGGGATATGTTAGATAAGTTAGGTAAAAAGGGAAGGACAGAATTAGACTTTTAGAAATAAACTTAATGCAGTATATACACATATTGATTTTTAAAGATACACACCTGAAATATACATAATGTATAATGCAATTTCATTCAATAAAAAAAATGAAAACAGAATTATTAATGCTATACAATAGGAAAGGCAACTTCAAATAAGTTGCTGCATGACTGAATCTAATTCTGCCAAAACTAATTATACCAGAAAAATATTTTCAATTTGTTACATAAGTCTCTGCACAAACAATAGTTTGACTTAACTGTCACCATGAGATTCCTGTGACCAAAGACTTTAGATACTGCTCTAGAAAATATTCAAAATCTTTTAAACCATGAATTAAAAATTAACTTGAGTAACTATTCTGTTTAACAGGCATGTGTTCCATTGTCTTGTATTGCTCTCATCCTTTGTTGCTCACAATCTACTCAGAAATTTTCTTTCAGTTTTGCCAGTGTTCATCCTAAGTCCTTCAGAGTCAATGATCCATTACAATGTAGATCACTCCTAGATTTAAAACACCTGACTGATAATGTGTTGGCATCAAAAGAAGAAAAAATATTCATGTTCTAACAAACTGAATTACATCAAAGAAGAAAGTGGTTTAATATAGGGGAGCCAAATAAGAAAGCAACATTTAGCAGGGAAGGAGGAGAGGGGGAGGGCTCAAAAGGGGGGAGGAGGGGAGCACGGAGGACTATGGTGATGGCTCCACGGGTGAACAGGTGGTGGTAACTTATGGGGAATACATAATAATGTAAAAGATACGAATAACAAAAATAAATATTATATTAAAAAAATAAATAAATAAAATTGATTAGTATGTATGATAAAAAAAAAGAAAGTGGTTTACTGAATTTTCCATGTTAATTTAGAAACAGTCATCTTCACTATTGAGGCATGTATTTGCTAAGTAGCTGATAAGAGCCTAAGAGAAGCAAACCATTGACATACCTTATTACACTTGATTTTGTCATTAGAAATTTTGTGAAGGCAATGAAACTGCAACAAAGCAAGTGAAGTACAATATTTTAAAATTAAGATCAATTATTTGTTCTTACACTACCTATGATTCCCAAAAGATTTTTAAAACAAACATTTAAATATGCTGTAACTTCAATGTTTAGCAGTATGTCTGATATGGAGTAGGCATTCAATAATGTTGAATAACTGAATGAATGAACAAAGGAATAACTAAACTTCAGGACATCAAAGTAATATCACATTTTTCAAATGAAAAAAATGTGTTACAGTGGAATGAAATAACTTGAGTATCACCCAACAACTAAATGTTGGTATTGGACTTTGAAGTAAAATGATCTTACTGACACATTCACTTGATTTATCTCTGAAGCTTACCATAACATTAATGTTAGTTAAGTTCTTGAAGGTTATTTAGATTTGGCAGGCAACATAAATACTGATTAATGCAGGTTTCAAGCCTTTGAATGAGCATATCTAGGCTCAAGTCCCACTCAGCTAACTAATAGCCATGTGTAAAATAAAAGTTTTAATTGGAGTCATGGCATCCTGACATGTGTTACACGGTAAAAAGTTAACAAATATTAGTTATTATACTATAATTTGTAAAAAGTATAGATGGGTGAAATCATCTAGCATAGGAAAACTTTTTACCAAAACATGGATTTATCAAAAATATAAAGCTGTGATTTTTTGGACATCCACTTCAAAGTAAAAGTATCTTCGTATAACTTCCCCATAATCAAGAAATTTTATGCTACCATATAAATTTACAAGTCATAAAACTTAAATTTTACAAGTTAAAAATGGCAAGCACCATGTAACTTTTTAAAACAACTTACTCTTTTAGTTCTTCATTTGCATCAGAAAATTTCCCACAAAATGTCCATTTAAGGATATTTAAAACCATGAATTAAAGATTAAATTGAGAGACTGTTTCCATTTCTTAATAGACATGTGCTTCCCTTGGTATGTGCTAATTGTTGCCCACAATCTACTCAGAAATTCTTTCTACATATCTTAAAATAATTATAGACACAGAGATTTAAAATGTGAGTGTAAAACTACATGAATCTTCTGATTATTCTCTCAGATCTACTATTACACTGTTCTTTCTTGCTATTTCCAAAACTTAGATCGAAATCTGAAGCCAAAGACTACATTTTCCCCATCTTTCAAAAACATTTACTCACTAAGCTAATGTTACATAAGTGGAAGAAAGAAATACCCACAAGATACAGCACAATCCAAATAGTCAAACAAAATATTTGAGATACGCTATACATCACTGATCAGAGAATCATGTGAGTGTTATTTAGCAACATCCATTTAATAATGACTTCCAATTTTAATTCTAAATTCTCCCTACTCCAATTTTCTCTACATTGTACTTTAGCTCAATTTTTAAATAGTTTCTATTTCCCCCCATATTATAGTAAACTTTGGGATAAAACAGCAAATATGGTGATAATAACACATAAATAGATGACTCACTAAAATTATTTTTAAAAGAGCAGCTTCTGGGCCTCTTCTGTGGTGCAACGGGTTAAGCACAGCACTATGAAACTATCCAGAGTCACCTCAGCAAGAGTTAGATTCCCACATGGCACAGCAGACCTCTCCTGCCTCGCGGACTGCTCCCCTCAGCAGTGTAATTCAGTAGATCTGCCTGTTCTGCTCCCCAGTCTGTCTCTGGTGAATCCTCTCACCACCCAACACCTCTGGCCTACACCCCAGCTTGTATGCATAAATAAATTTTTAAAAAATTATAAAAAAAAGAGCAGCTTCTGCTTTTTTTTTTTTTAATAAAGAAGCAACTTTAAAGAGCCATACCACAGCTCTAGACTTTATTTTTTTTTTTGAGACAAAGGACATTATGATTCACTGTATATGTTTCCTTAGGAAACACCAAATATTGAATGGATCAAAGCTCCTCAGAAATGAAAAAATAACATGCAGGAAGAATGCCAAATTGGCAACAACTTTCCTATCTTTGTTTAAAGAACATAAGCCCAGAAGTTATTTTATCTTTCAACATAGCCTTCCCTACTTGCCACTAAGAGTCCACTGCAACATATATAAGAGCAGAGGTTTCTTGTCTTTCTTACCTTCACTTGCCATCTTTCAAAAATTAACGGGGAATCATTTTGACCAACAGCTTGATCAGACCTAAGAAGAACCTTCACACAAAGGTAGGTATGTGGAAATACGAACTAAAGAAATTTTTAATTTTAATTCAAAAGATAGCATTTTCATGGGCTTTTTACAGAATATACATTTTCACCAAAAGAATGATGTGTGTCTTCATATGAAATATGGTAAAGCCACAAAATGCATTAAATTTTGAAAAATTCTGTATGTCAGACTAAAGCATTCATGTGGAGCACTTGGGATAATTAAGCCATTCAATTACACAATCAACATGTAAATTTCTTGAGCTTCATCATGACCAGAACTACCCTAAGAAGGAGTTGCTCCAATGCATATTTTTATTATTAGTTTTGTTTTGTCCTTTAAAGTTTCTTATTAAGAATGTGCCATTTTAAAAAAAAATGTGATGC
Organism: Scalopus aquaticus; assembly: GCA_004024925.1. Taxonomy (NCBI): domain Eukaryota; kingdom Metazoa; phylum Chordata; class Mammalia; order Eulipotyphla; family Talpidae; genus Scalopus; species Scalopus aquaticus. Next base: position 39,762 of record PVIJ01013702.1, on the reverse strand, counting down.
TTAAGAAAACCACCATATAATTGGAAATTCAGTGAAATTTTGTCCCTAGGACTAAGATTATTCAGTCAACACACTCAACTTACAGTCAGAATTGATTGAAAAGAAACCAATGTGCAAAAAGCTCAGGGAGTTGCTTTCCCCAGGCTCAAACTATCATCAACTTGAAATGTATTTTAAATTTTGAGCCAACTATGAGTAAAATACCTGGATACATCCCTTGCCTCTGTCCTGATCTTTGATGTATCAAATGCATATTTTTGGAATTTGAGACTGCTTACCAAAGACTTAAATGACTTGGCAGAATGTTATTAAAACTAGAATGAATACACACACACACACACACACACACACACACACACACAAGAATATACATATATATTCTATATATATGTTTCAATTTCCATTTAACTCATATCTAGCAATGTGATTCTTTTCCTTATTTTTGAGATGTCTCAAGAAATAACAAAACATGTTAAAATATTCCTATCTCAAATATAAGCTTGCATAAACCCACAAAATAATGTAGCCGCTATTTAAAAATACCAAGATTGCTGAACCCAAATAAGTGTTATTTCAAATAAGACCTGAAAGCAAAGGCTTTACTCATAAAACTTTCTATTCTTAAAAGCACTTTATGAACATTTTATTACCTACAGTGTCAGCTCGCAATTCAAAAGGAAAAACTCATTCTACCATTTTGTAATTAAATTCTATAAGCCTACCTGTATTATTTCAGATTAATACTATTAAATAACATTACTAAAATTCCTTAAAATGCTACGGTACTTTTCCTGCACTCCATCATATACCAAGAGTTGGCACACTTTCTAAACAATACTTGAAAAAAAAGGAGTGCTGATCTGCCTTTGTGCTTACTTTTAGGTGCCACCATCAGGATGAAACCACTGTGCTTGATCCTGGGCCTTTGGGCTCTTGTAGCATGTTTGTCAGTAAGTATCACTAATCATGTCTTCATAATTTTTCCACAACTGCTACTTCAGTTTGTTGGTTTGTTTTTATTCACATTAACAATGTCATTCTTCATTATATATTAGCAGCTGTCAACCACAGGTGCAAGAATATTTTAGTGCTTTAATTTATAAAATCACACATGCATCATGGCTATCACATTGGAAAGTTCAAATATATATCAAACTGTACTAGAAAAGAGAGTCCGTATATATGACAAATTTCACAAACCGGCAAAATAAATTTATTGCAGTATCTTGATCCAATAAAAGCAAAGACACTATTTGAATATCCTTGCATATATTATTTAATTTCACTTTGTTTTTTGTCTGTAAAATAGGATTGTTAAAACAATTTTTTTTCAACATAGGGTTCATGGATCATGTACACCAGTGTAACATGACTCACTTATTTTAAATAGAGCATTCCATTATTCAGCTATTAAAAAAGATATTTTTGCAACCACTGGGTGGAACATGAGGTGATTATGCTAACAAAACACGTTAGTGAAAGACAACTAATAAATGGTTCCTCTCGTATGCAGAATTTAAGTAACCACAGCAAATAAACAAACAATAAAAATAACTCTTAGACTTCGAAAATTATTGTGGTTACCAAAAGAGAAGGCGGAGGGTTGGAGAAAAGGGTAAAGGGAGTCAATTTGATAGTAGGAATGGCACTAGAACTTAGGTGGTAGATGTGAGGGGACATATATATACATACTGTCTTGTGAAGGAAGGAATAATTCTGAAATCTAAATAATTTGGCAAGTCAATACATTTTATTTTAAGAACAATTAAAATACAGTATTCCAGTACTCATCCCAACATAAGTGTCTGAGAGTCAGATCTTGCAATATGTATTTTTGTCAAGGATCCAGGAGAATCTTAATGTTTGAGAAATATATAAAAATTTATATTAACACCTATCTGTGTAAAGAATTGGTTAGTCATCATGGAAGCTACAAAATAACAAAGTTGGAAGGAATTTAAAAAAGCTACAAGTTTGTTTGCTTTTAAGTAGTAAAATTATTAAATACATTTCTGAGCAGGGATAGATTTATTCCAGGGTTGGAGTAATTTTTACCAAAGAACTATAAAATACATCAATTGGAAAGATTTTTTTCCAAATTATGTTTGAGCTCAAGGGTTTTTTACATCCTCTATTTGGTTAGGGGATATGGGAATAGATTTTTTTTTTAATTTTTTTTTCCAGAAGACTTTTACAAATTAGGCAACATAAAATTCTATCCTTCTGTATACAAAGAAATGCTTTTTTCATCTACTCTCAAAGAGTTGAACAAAAGCATACCATCCAGTAGACCACTTGGGGAATGTGACCTTGGTCATATTACTAAATGCATTATAGATGTGACATAATATTTTATAAGCTAAAAGAATATATTGACATATTTAAGTTATTTACATAATTAACATGTTTAAATTAAAATTTCTTATCTTACTATACTGATCTGATCTGAAAGCTGATATCCAACATTTTCCTGTCCTCAAAATATGAGGGGGGGAAACACTTAATTAACTTAAAATATTAGGCTTTGATTATCTAAATAGCAATATTTTTGCAAAATACACTTGAGAGTTCCAATAACATAAGCAGTTTAGCATAACCAATTTAAGCAGAAGCAACCCTTTCCTTAACTTAATTATATGAGATTTCATGACTATTAACAATTACAGAAAGTTAGAAATGCAAAGGGTAGAATATCCTTTGCATATGGGGATGATAAGTAGTAATATTCAGCCTGTCATCTTTTGAGTGTTCCTACTATTAAAATTTTCCAAATGCTTTATAGACATTATCTCATTTAGCCCCCAAATTAAGTTAGCAAAAGTATTATATTTATCCCAATAAAATATAAATAAATTTCAATTCAAAATATCCATGTCTCAGCTGTATTTTCCTTAAGTAATATGAGAGATTAGCTCCAATTAAAAACTATTGAGAGGGTAGATTTCCTAGCATAATAATTTCATCACCTTTACCAAGTTTATCATCTTTGTCCAGTTGTGGGAAAGGTGCTAATCACTGTGACTGGATTTTTTTTTTTACCACAAAGATTTTTCACTAGACATAACTTTTAGATTAGTATCAGAATACCTTAGGACTTAAAGATAGAAAAGTGAATTAATTGAAACTAACAATAAAATGATGTGATTTTTTTTCCAGTTGTAACACTGATTTACAGCGTTCTATATGATTTAGAGATATAGGATCTCCCCCTTTAGGTACTGTTACTACAGCACACGCACCACCAAAACATCCATAGACCTCACCATAGTACATTGTGCTCTCTCCCCAGATTAGTCTCCCCCTCCCTTTAAACCCTTTTTTTAGACTCAGTTTCACAGTCAGATTTCTAGGGGTTGTTATTAGTTTGGCTTTATCTGACCCTTTATTTTGTGTCTCTATATTCCACACTAAGTGACACCATCAGTATTTGTCATTCTCCTTTTGACTTATATTTTCTTTCTCATGATGCATTCCAGTTCCATCCACACTATACAAATAGCAGGAGTTTTCCTGTCTTTATAGCTGTGTATGTACACACACACACATACATACACACACACACACACACACACACGAGACAGCTTTCTAATCCACTCTTCTCTTTTTGAACACTTAGGTTGTTTCCATAGCATGGCTATTGTAAATAGTGCTGCAATGAACACAGGAGTGCATAAATCCTTTCAAATTACTGCTATTGTATTCTCTTAGGTAGGTACCTAGGGGAGAAATTGCTTCATTATATATTTTTAATATTTTGAGAAACCTCCATACTGTTTTCCATAGGGGGCTTGTCCAGCCTAGTAGCCTCAATTCTGCAGTCATATTTCTAGGTTGTTGTTTTTTTTTTCTGTGTCTTTGGGGGTTTTTTCCCTCTATTTTATCAGCTCAGAAAATTACAAGTTCCTAGCAAATAGGATATAACGATATAAGACCTAATGGGTTGCAGGGCAGTGCTGAAGGATCATAAATCTATGAATATAGTGCTTTTGACATCTAACACCACTGTTTCAGAACCCGGAATTAGGAATCAAGGAAATAGATGTTTGGGGGTAATTTCTAAAGTGTCGAGTTAGCCAGGGCAAAGTGCCAGTGAACAGATAAAGGACCTAAGGATAAGAAGAGCATGTATTTGTGAGTTCTATATAATCACTCATAGAATAGGACTTTGATTTCTTACCCCAAAGCATTCATGTTATTTTCCCTCCATTTAGCATGCCCTCTCCCCATTTTGTGTTATTAAACCTTTCAAAGGCCGCTTTCTCAATGAGTCATTCCTTAATCTTTTCCTCTATCCAAAACTAATTAACTCCCTATTGTGTGTCTTTCCTAAACTACTTTTCAACTGTGTTTCTAACAGTTGCAACCCTTCTACTGGGTGTTAATGCAACAAACAGTAGCACATAACATTCACTGAATACTATACCTGAGCTAACCACTGCCCTAAGCACTTTACAGATAAACACCATCACGAATCAAGCCATCTACAAGGCAGGTACTTTTATGAAGATCATTTTCCAGAGAAGGAAAGAGTCTCACAAAGAATTACACACTCTCCCAATCTCTAAGTGGCAGAAGTAGAATTCAAACCCCAGCAAGAAACACCAGAGATTATTATTCTGCCTCCTTCTGGGTCATTTTTATACTGGTTCATATAGCAACTACTTGGTCAATAGACTCAAAAAAGGCATGTCTGTATCTCCACAGTTCCTACATCAGTGGATTATAGAAAGTAGGTACTCAGTATCATGTTTCACAATAGTTTAGTGTTCAAAGCCTAGAACAATCCTGAACTGATTTCAATGATAGATTCTACTATAAGCAAAGGGTATGATGTCACCAAGAATCCTTTCTTTCCATTCAACAATATCCCAGCTTTCATTTAGAGATTATGAATCAAGAAGACAAAAGAGAACATCTTCCTTTTCTCTGATACAGATTTTCAAATGTTTCAGAACACAAAAAAACAATTTTCCACTGCTGTAAAACATTTTATCAAAAATTAGTAGCTTTGTATTTCTTACCTTACAGTTTCTTTGATTGTAACTTTGACTTTAGCTTAACTGGTTTACTGCTCAGAGTCTCACCAGTATGAAATGATATGGATAAGGATTATGTTCCTTTTTAGAGCTCAAGGTCCTTTTTCAAATTTCCCTGGTTAACTGCAAAATTAATTCCCTCATTGGTAGAAATGAGGCCCTTAATTTCTGGTTATGAGTCAGGGGTCACTCTCAACAACTACAGTCCATACACCATTTACTCCCATACTGTCCTCTCCACAGCCATAGCATTTTGCTTCAAAGTCAATAGAAGAACATTTGCTGCCGCTTCAAATCTCTCTGACTTCAACATCTCAGTCCTATAGAACCTGTTTTGTTTTTTAAAGAACTCACAAGTTAGGGCAGGTTAGCATATGCCAGCAGGGAACAGGAATATTCGGGGTGATCTTAAAATTCTGCCTACCATAAAGAACATACATTCTTATGCTTGACTTTGAAATACCTCATTTGAAATTGTTTATTTTTTTCCCACAGCCTGGTGAGAGTCACCAACATCACAGGGGACCATATCCACCTAGACAACTGCCTCCTCCACCACCACCTTTTCCTTTCAGTCCAGGGAGATTTCCAGCACCTCCTCCTCCTTTTGGCCCAGGGAGAATTCCACCACCTCCCCCTTATGTCCCAGGATATTATCCATATCCAACTTTCCAAATAGGACCTTACCCACCTGGATTTTCGATGTTCCCTGGATATCCTCCAGTTTATCCCTTGCCTACACCTGTACCACAAACAGATGCAGCTTCAACACCATCTGCAATAACCACAAAGATCCCCAATACATCCCAAGTAAACCCCACCGCACCTGAATCTACTACTTTTACCAGCAAGAAGTCAAGTGCAAAGGACTTTATTGATAAAATCTTGTCCCTTCTTGGACAAAGATGAGACATTCCAAATGCTCTAAGCTTTAGGAGAAACAATCTTAGGGGTAAAAAGTAGAAAAAAAAATCCACACAAATATTATGCCAACAAAGTGAAAATAAAGAGTTGAGCAAAAATATAAAACCTCCAGTGTTGTCATGAGAATCACCAATTTGTCGCCATTCACGCCACCCCACAGCAGATCCCTTTGAAAAAATTCTTGATCATAACTTTAAAATAGTCTTTAAGATGGTCTGTTCAATTCCAAAGCAGAAATGCCTTTCTAGCAAATCTAATATCTAACTGAGATATGAGGCACAGGTCTTGGAATTTGATGTTGAAAAAAAAATTTTTTTCACGCTAAGTGATAGATAATAATAATAGGAAGCTAACGGATATGATTTCCAAGTTTCCATTGCTTCCAGCTATTAGGGTTTTAATCAAAAGTATTATGATTATTTCAGAAATGGCCTCATACCAAGAAATCTATATCTTTTATACATTTTGAAAGTTGAAGCATAAAACTACATTTTTCTTTCAGCATACTTAACTATCCACAATGTCACCGATGCGTATGTACCAAAACTTACCAAAGATACCTAAGTCAATCTTAATTTGTTTATACATAATATTATCTTGAATTCCCTAGGTATCTGTCAAGAATTTCCATGATACAGGGACTATTTTAGCAGCTGAGCAATCAGCAATAATGAAGGCAGTCAAATTCACTACCTTCTTGGAGCTTACTTTGCAGTGTGACCAAAAAATAAAAAAGAAAGCACAGAAAAATATAACTTAAGAAATAAGATGTGGGGGCCTCCCTGGTGGTGCAGGGGGTTAAGTCTCAGCACTATCAAGCTAACACTGGCCACTGTGTTCAATCCCCGGACAGGGAGTTAACCCACATGGTAGAGCAGACTTCTCCGTCTCACTTGCTGCTCCCCTCAGCAGTATATTTCAGTAGATTCACCTGTTCTGCTCCCCACCCTGTCTCTGGTGAATCCTCTAACCCCCTGCACCTCTGACCTACACCCCAGTTCTTGTATGCATAAATAAATAAAATCAACCTTTAAAAAGAAAAAGAAATAAGATGTGTATTGATGAATAAAAAGTTTAATAAGGAGGTACAAAATGGTAGTGATGGGCTATTTTATTTGAGATAATCAAGGATAACCTCTCTGATGAAGTGATATTAAAACAAATACTTCAAGAATGTTAAGAAGCAAAGTATTAAAAGATCTGGAGAAAGAGTATTCAAAGCAGAAGGGATCAAACATGCAAGGGTCTGAGGCAGCCATGAACTTTGTGCACAGGAAACCAGAAGAATTCATATGTGAATCACTCTTAGTGAGAAAGGATAGTGTCAGGAGAAAATATCAAGAAGGCAGAGATAGCACAAATATATCATTTAGAAAACCTAGAATTTTTATTTTATTCTAATTGAATGGGAGGTCATTGGAACTTAAGTGAGGGTATAGTACAGTGACATTTTTCAAAACTTTCTCTCTCTGGCTGCTCTATGAATACCACACTATTAGAGGAATAAGACTAAAGGCTACCTCTGGTGAGAGAAGAGGTGATTTAGATTAGGGTAGAATCAATGGAGATAAGGAGAATTGGTCAGATAAAGAGCTGAAACATATCCAAAAGCATTTGATGAATCTTTGAATCTCTGTTTAAAGGAAAAGATAATTGAGAAATAACTCTGATATGTTGGGTCCAAGCGAATGTGTTATTTTTGGTGAGAGAGGAAAGACCAGAGAAAAATCAGGGTGTAAGGATTTGGTCCATCCCAAGTTCTTCACTGGATATGTTAAGTTTGAAATCCCTACTTCTGTTTTATTTTCTATTACTACAATATATTACCACAAACTTAACATCTTTGAACACAAATGCATTATCTCACTGTTTTAGAGATCAGAAATTCACACAACAGCATGACTCAGCTATCCCTCTAACTTGAAGAGTCTCACAAGGCTGAAATCAAGTTAATGGCAAAAATGCATTCCATTTGGAGGCTCTATTTCGAGGCTTATTCATCTCTGCTGCACTTATCTTCTTCGTAATTCTCCTTGTGCCACAGCTCTCTGAATTCTATTAGAGAAATTTACGTACTTTTATATTTTTTTATTTTATATATATTTTACATCATTCATCCTTTTTGTACAATGTGTGCTTTCTCCACTCAGGTATGGTTCCCATAAAATTCTCACCAACAATTTATCTGTGCACCGTTACCATGGTCCTTTGTGTTCTTTCCTCCCCTGTTTTGATCCCTCTCCTTCCCCCTCCCCTGCAGAATGTCTCTAAAAGCTCAAAAGATTGAAGTGGGTCAACTGAAATCCCTATGAATCCCCCTGGGATGCCCTTTTGCAACAGTACACAGTATTTGATGAAATAACCCAGGGATGGAAATCCTGAGGGGCATAGCAGCAGCAATCTTGTCATATGTCTTTAACTGCAATAATTTATATGCAACTTTCTTATATTTCAAAAGAGAAAAAAAACTTATAATCATATTTCCATGACATAGCTAATATGCTGAATATGCCTGCATTCAAATCACTGGGATACATTTATATGAGATTTTAAAGGCAAAAGTAGGGCAGAAACCATCTTCTTGCTACTTTGGCTACTAGCAAATAAGATTAGTCAAATATATTTGAGGCAGCTGACTGCTTTCATGAATAGGAAGCTACTGTCTATAGTGGCAGCTGCAGAAGCAACTTTTTGTTCTCTGATTTATAACTGCAACCATACAAACTTAACTCCAAAAGTCTTAGGAAACCCCCTAATTTTTGTTCCTTCAGTCATTCTTTCCAATATTTTATAAGCATATGGTCATCTGTACAGAATTCCTTGCAATTTGAAAGACTGGTTTCTTTTCTTGAATATAACCAGGAATAAATAGGTGATAGAGTCAAAAGATAGTAAATGACCGTCTCTAATATTGTGTCTGCCCCTTCTCCCATTCAGTAGATCTCCTTTTCTATTATAAACAATCTCCCTGTCTTGGGGTTTCCCTTAAATTATAAACTAATTAAAGCTTGCTTATTCCTCATGACAATGCATATACAACCTTTCCTATTAAAAATATTCCTTATCCCATTCACTATAAACTACTGGTCTCTAGGAAATTTTGCCTGCAGCCCTAAGCCACATCCAGATCCTTATGATAGTACTCTCACTTTCATTTAATAACTCCTTTTTTTTTTTCGCACTTGCACGTAGCTTTTTTTTTTTTTTTTTTGGTAACATTTTTAAGTGAGTTAGCACCATTTTACAATGCAGTATATAATTCAGGGGTGTAGGTTCACACATCTTTAGATATATGTTACCATACCATGCCCATGATTCCACCTCTTGTCAGTCACATCACTTTCATTTCCACACCTAAACCACAAATCAGTATCTAGAACACATTCCCACTTTCTCAGCAAGTTTTAGATCTTGCTTCAGTTTCTCCTCCCTGCTCTTCGTCAGTCACATCCTACACCAGATCAGCCTCCTTGTTTTCACCCCAGTTAATTCCTAGCTCCACAATTTCTTATCACATCATTTTTCATGACTCAACATCACTTAAACCAATCATAAGACCAATTCCTTAGAGACAGACATCCCATAAAGTCCTTCATTTTAAACCTAAGACTCTTCTCTGACCAAGTTATGTGTGTTTCAAAATAGCATTAAATACCCTCTTCATTCCCATAAGTCTCTTTAAAGCCTCTTGATTTCTCAATATGTGATTACTATTTGGAGTTCACTAGCTTTCATTTCTTATCTGGACCCAATATTGAAAAAGTTATATAGCTATATATGATAGTAAATATTTTGGCTAATAATAAACTGACTACAACGTTAAATAATAGCTACTAAGTATTGTAAAGTTATGATATGCTTGAAGTTGAGTATGCAAAATATAGATTACAAAAGATAGATACAACATATTATATATAATATATAATGTAGGTTATATATAATAGATAAATCAACTGTTCTATAACATATGTCATAGTATTTCCCTCCCTTCAAATAAAGATCAGAAAGCTAAAATAATTTAGATAAAAACAAGTATCTGGGCCTCCCTGGTGGTACAACCTGTTAAGTCTCAGCCTATGAAGCTACCTGGAGCCACTGCAGCATGAGTTCCATCCCTGGTCAGGGAGCTTCCCACATGGCACAGCAGACCTCTCCTGTCTCACCCATGCTCCCCTCAGCAGTGTATTTCAGTCGATTTGCCTGTTCTGCTCCCCACTCTGTCTCTGGTGAATCCTCTCACTCCCACACCCCTATACACACACGTCTGGCCTACACCGCAGCTTGTATGCATAAATAAAATAAATCTTAAAAAAAAGAACAAGCATCTGATTAATGAAGAGCCAGGGTTCCAATTCAAGCAAATCTAACTCTGACACACATATTCTTTACACAATGCTTACATTTTCTAATATCCCCATTTTCATTTTGATGTTACAAGCAATTCCTACTATTTTTTCTATTCAATGAATATCACTAAGGGACATCATGTCTGAAAAGTAGACATTTTCCCATTTACCACAAAAACTCCATTTCATCTCCTCTCTTCAACACTGTCATCAATCTAAGGGGAAAAATATAGATCATTTATCTTTATAAACATGCAAATTAAAATATCAACTATTTTTATTTTTTATGATTGGATAAATGCATGTTCCTTTTATAATTTATTATTTTACATCTTTGTTCATTTTTATACAATGTTTGTTTTCTCCTCTCAGGTACGGTGCCCATAAAATTCTCACCACCAATTGACCTGTGCACCATCGCCACAGTCCTTTGTGCTCCTCCCTCCCATGTTTTGATCCCGCTCCCTCCCCCTCCTCTGCAGAATGTCTGATTTATAGTTGCCTGTCAATTTTGGATTTTTTATTTATTATTTTTTTCCTGACTCCTTATTTGGAGTCCGACAGTCCTCCTATAACTGAAACCATCCAATTTTTTTTCCTTCTGCCTTATTTCACTGAGCATAATCCCAGTGTTCAACTCATAATCACCAGCTCCATCCATGTTGCTGCAAATGGCACGAGTTTATCTTTTTGATTGCTGAATAGTATTTCATTATGTATAGCTCTTCCATCCATTGTGTATATATTCCGTATCTCCTTAGTACAGTCATCTATTTTTGGGCAATTGGGTTGTTTCCATATCTTATCTATTGTAAATAGTGCTACAATAAACATAGGGGTGTAGGTTCCTTTTGAATTAATGTTTTTGTGTACTTTGGGTAGATTCCTAGGACTGGAATTGCTGGGTCATATGGTCACTCCATTTTAGTAGTCTGAAGAACCTCCACACAGCTTTCCATAGTGGTTGGATCAGTTTGTATTCTCACCAGCAGTGTAGGAGAGTCCATTTTCTTCACATCCTCGCCAACATTTGTCGTTTCTAGTTTTTTTAATATGTGCCATTCTCACTCGTATAAGGTGGTATATAATTGTAGTTTTGATTTGCATTTCCCTGATTATAATTGATGTTAAACATTTTTTCATACACTTGTTGGCCATTTGCATTTCCTCTTTGGAGAAGTGTCTTTTTAGCTCTTCCACTCATTTTTTGACTGGGTTGTTTGTTTCTGTTGTGTGAGCTCTTTGTAGAGCTTTGTGATCATTCCCTTATTATCAACTATTTTTAAAAGAAAAGTATATCTTGAACTAAAATGAAATGACAACATAAAGAAGATACCACATATACACCCATTTCACTTATCCAAGCTGTATACACAGAACCTTGTTGAACCTAATCATAAGGATGAAACCATCTCACCTTGCTTCCTTTCAGATACTCCTTATTTCATTTACTGACAGTACTACTATTTCATGTTTGCTTCATAATGGTAGTCTTGTGAGAATGTCTCTTGACATGAGTTATGTTCTACTGTGATCTCATCCATCATCGCCATTCAAAACCATATATATGCAGCATACCAAGATGAATGGGACTTTAGAATATCTCCCATCTGTCCGGTGATCCCAAATTGCCATTAAAGGATAGTATCATTAAATAGTGGTTCTAAGAAATCCACAAATATCCAGAGAATCCTGTATAAATATAGGTCAAATGGAAATATTTATACTGAAGAGTCATTTTGAAACAATGTCAAATTTCTGGGCAAACTCCTAAAGTGAGAAGAGTTTTACTGTCTGAGAAATTTAGATTACTGCAGGGACTTTAAGGTATGAGAGGAAAACTCATTTTCCCCATCTTCGTAGATACACAGCTAGACTGCATTCCTCAAACTTCTGCAAAATTTCAGAGTGGCTATGTGCCTGAATTTCCACCAGTGGAACTGAAATTGTTAAGAACCGCTCAAAACTGTGATCTGCTATAATTTGGAGACAGACCATATATCCACTGAGTCTGTAACTCTAGGGAAGTGACTAGAAAAAGAGTTTTTTTATCTCATCTTCTTTGCAACATTTATATGATCACCAGGTAGTTTGTCTTTAATATGTTTTATAGGCTTTTCTAAATACATTGTAAATTGATGGATAGGTTATAAAACACATAATTTTCTGATTTGTCATTGGTGCTTACTAGGTCATAACTGATTGTGTTGCTTTCTGCATGCTACAGATTATGAAGAGGTCTTACCTCTTATACCATGTTAGGGAATATGTTCTCCATCCAGTATAGGAAGGAGTTTTGACAAAATGTAATTCAATGAGATACTCTAGGATAAGATGGAAAAGGAGGAGAGGGTAGGAAAGGGAAGGAAAGAGGAGGGGAAAAGAAGGAAACAAAGTGTGTTGTATTTGATAACTCCTTGTTCAGTTAAATACGCGCATATATATGAATACTGTACCATATTGTTCAATCTATTTCTTACTGTTGTGCATAATCATAAAATTTTCTAAATACTGATTTAGAATATTAGAATGTCCTACCATTGACTCTATGCTGACTATAGAGGGGAAGAACAAATAGATGACAGATTTCAAAAAAGTTAACAGACTAGTGTTCCAGTTGAGAGGCAAATGGGAATAGCTGAATATATAAGCTTTAAAGAAAAGTGCTTGTGGTCCCAGTGTGAGATGTTTGAATGAATGACTTAGAAGTGGAATATGTTAGGGTACAGCAAAGTTTCACCATGGCAATGAATAGCTGAGGTGGAAAAAAGAAAGGTCCCTGAAGTTGAGAATGTCAAAGATGAGAGGACACTGGAAGGGTAGAATATCCAGTTTCATATTTAAGTCACCTAAGATGATTTTAATCAAGTAACATTATTTACAAAAGAGATTACGAAGGAGTGACTATAGTGAGCAGAAAGTCACTGTGTACAACTGAATAGAATTAACTTCAAAGTAATATAAGGGACAGAAGGAGCAATATTTTCCAAATATGATTTTTCAGTTTTGGTTCTCAGCTCTTTGGCTATGAGAGAGTAACAAAATAAGCCACATTTACAAGTGAAATGTGGTCATAATTTAAGCAGACACTAGTATTACCACAAAAATATCCCTCTGCCTGAGCTATCAGAATACCCAGCTGTAACCAACCTTCTAACCTCAAATTTCCCAAAAGTCAATGTCTTTAATATTTCTCTAAATTTAGGTTTTTAATTCATATTCAGACTTGTGCACATGCCAGGTTCTGAGTGTGTGGGACACCGGAAGCCGTACCTAAAACTCACCAAATCTCTACCAGGTTACTGTTGAGTATTCTGCATAACCTATTTTATGTACTTTCTAAGTGAATGCTAAGTAAACTTTATACCTGGTAAAGAAAATTTTGCCTTGTAAGTTTCAACATCATCCTGAACCCATGATCACTGCTATTAGTACAGTAGACTGGGTACTACAGGCATTCAGTCACTGCATTTGTCACAGTCCTGACAGGAATCACAGCAATGACAGCTATTTTTAATAGAATTTAGTATCAAGTATTATTCACTGGGCAAATGAAAAGACAAAGAGAGAATAGTAAGGTACTATGCAGATAGAAATTACAGAAAGAAGTAAAAATCACTAGGGTTAAAGGAAGAAAGGCTATGTTTAGAAATCATTAAAATTTAGAAGTGTGCAAGAAGGATCTCACATTATAAAGTCAAAGCCTATGAAAAAATGGGACTTCTTTGCTGGTATCAGTCTCTGAGTTTGGAAGAAGAGTCCTTTTGATCCCAGTCTAATAACAGAGGGTGTTGGAGGGCTGGTCCTGGCATGTCTGATATAATTTAATAAGGTTATTTTTCAAGTTTTGGGGAAACTGCAAAATGAGTTAAATAGTTGACCAATACTCTTCCTACTTGTGGTTGACTCAAACCCTCATTCCTCTAGTACCTAAACCCTGTGATCCTACATAGTTTTGGTTGTTGCAGTTTTCCCTTGAATTTGACTATTAAACATGGATATATTAAGCAGTTTCCAAGAGAATTTCCTATATTTCATAGTCCTCTCTGTTGCTAATTTTTAACAGCAATCTCATTTTCCCCTTAATAATCAGGATCAACCACCATGATTAACCCCCTTACTTGTCTTTGTTCAGTGGTATATGGAGACCAAGATAGTCCATTAGATAAATTCCTCTAATGGGAAGCAAGACATACAAATCATTACAGCTCAAAGTTGCACAAACAGGAAGCAAAATTGGTGACTAATTATTAAGTACAGACACCAAGGCCACTACCTATTCCACCTTTAAGAATAGACACAAAAGCCAATAACCAGTCTTCCTTTATCCATTGAAATGTGGCTTTTGGAGAGATGGGCACTTACATTGGTCACTGATTTAAGCTATATTTGCATCTTGTAAAGTCAAGTCCCATCTCTGGAGGGTATGTACTCTCAGCTGACATCATAGCGTCCTCAGTCTATTCCACTGTTCTAGAAGGCTACCTGTTTCTACGTAATAGAGTAGAAAAATTGTATCAAGTCCATAGGCATGAGTTTATTGCACACTCTTGATATGAAATGCATTTTCTTGAACAGATAGATATTGAAATAGGTATCATTACTGAAAACAAGATTCTCTATATCCATAGATTGTGGTTATAGCAGATGTATGAATAGACTGGCAAACGCATATCAAGAGGACATGTCTATTCCAGCGTGACAAATCTCTTTTGTAGGATGAGTGGGATACAATTTAAATCAACTTGATATGAGGTATTTAGATTTTTTCCAAAAAACATTGGGTATTTGCCAAAGAAGAACTGTATTTTCTTCAAAACTGTAGGTCTTGCTATAATTTCCCTATTGTTAGTTCCAAAGGATCCAGAGAGTTATGTCTTCACACAAACACTTTATCACTGAAGTTGTTGAGTCACCAGAAAAGAAAAAAAAAGACCCAAGTGAAAATGTAGCTGATATTATACTCTAGGCTTGCTGTAGATTCTTTTGTTGCTTTGGGCTCAGCACAGAACTGGTAGCTTGATATGTTACTCAGTAAATTGAGATCAGGAGTAGCTCACTCAAATGTGGTATATGTTGCCTCCAAAATCCAAAAATCCCCAACAGGCATTGTGCCATAAAATGTGAAATTACATTTTCAAAATATTGAAAGTAACTGGAAACCTTCAATTCTATACCCAGTGGAAAAAATCTTTCAAAAACTAGCAAAATGAAATTTTCAGAACAAAAAAATTGAGAGACTATGTCATTGGCTGATGACAATAAAAGAAAGACTGAAGGGAAATACTCAAGCAGAAGGAATTTAATCTCATATGGAAGTGTGAAATTCAGGAAGAAATAAGAATGGAAAATATAATTCTGTGGTAGATATAATTCATTAATGATGATTTTTTATAATATTTGTAAAGTCTTACGCAGTTTAATATATAATTCAATATAATAATAATTAAAAAATGAAAGTAAATAAACTGAGTTAATTGTTGTAAGGGTCTTGCATTGTCTGGAAAATAAAAGCACTAATTTTATTTATTTTTTTTAAGATTTTATTTATTTATGCATACAAGTGGGGTACAGGCCAGAGGAGTGGGGCAGCGAGGGGGTTCACCAGAGACAGAGTGGGGAGCAGAACAGGCAGATCGACAGAAATACACTGCTGAGGGGAGCAGTGGGCGAGGCAGGAGAGATCTGCCACGCCATATGGGAATCTCCGGCTGGGGGTCAAATTAGCGTCGCCACTACCAACAGCTCCACAGCGCAGCGCTTAACCGCTACGCTACCAGGGAGGCCCAAAAACACTAATTTTAAATAGATCTTAACAAACCAAGGATGCAGGTTTTAGTCTCTAGGATAATTCGTAAACTAGTAATAAAAGAATGTATTGCTAACAAGTAGACAAGAAACAAAATAATAACAACAATTATCTAATCCTAAAGACCAAAAAAAAAAAAAAAAAAACCATGATAGGACACATAGAAAACAAATACTAAGATAACAGATTTAAACACTAAGTCATCAATCTTAATACCTAATGATGTAAGGGCCTCTCTGGTGGCACAACCAGTTAAGCACAGAACTGTGGAGCTGTCAGCAGCTGAGGTGCGAGTCTGATGCCCAGCGGGGGAGATTCCCACATGGCACAGCAGACCTCTCCTGCCTCACCCACTGCTCCCTTCAGCAGTGTATTTCGGTCTATCTGCCTGTTCTGCTCCCCACTCTGTCTCTGATGAACCCTCTCATTGCCCCACACCTCTGGCCTGCACCCCACCATGTATTCATAAATAAATAACTTTTAAAAAAAAGATTAAAAAATTTTCTAATGTAAGCAAACTATCATATAATTACTAGTGAAAGACAGAGATTGATCTAATTCTTAAAACTTGCATATTGTCTATAAAAGGGTCTCCTTAAAATATAAAGTCATTGGCAGTAAGGAGTTACAACATGGAATAACTGGCTGCAAGCAAACCTCTCCACAAGCACAGCAAGAAATCAACTACCTAATGTAAAACTCATCATCTTATGGCCAATATCACCATACTGAAAAATACATTTTCCGACTGAGGTTCAAGCCTGGTCACATGGTCAGGTATGAGCTATCAGAGCAAAGGGAGCCATGGCTGTTGGTAGCCATTCCTGGTGGAGGAACAAAAAATACTCAACCCCAGGATGGCACAAGTGACCTCCTAGTGAATGCGAAATACTATGCTGCTTGCTGACTGAGCCCTGGAAGTGAATTATCAGCCTCAGAAGGTTGGTGTGATGACAGTGAGACCAGCAGCAGTGGAGCCTCATGCACCTATCATTTGAGAAGTGAGGATTCCTGAAGCAGAAATGAGACCTGCGCATGGTGACACTTATGTAGGGAGTTAGAAAGGAGGCTCCAGGGAATGAGTCAGAGCTTGGTCTGGTCAGAGAGAGAAGCAACAAGAGAGGTTTCCTAGTCATGGCATGTCCTCCCCCCACCACAAGACTGTGAACAATGTGATAGGAGTATCTGAACTCCCACTTCCCCATACTCCCAATCCCACCACAAAGATAAACAAGGAAGATTCCAAAACTAAAGCTGTAACAACACCTAAGGGTGGGGTAGGGGGGCACACTGGCAGGGGAGAGGGAAGAAAGGCAAGATATCTGAAAAGGAGAACTTAATACAGGGAATACAGGAAGGAGAAGCCAAAAGAGAAAAAAAAAAAAAACATAGCAGCAAACATGAAGGATTATGACACAAAACTTGAGGAGCTAACAAAAAGTTCAGAAAACCATCACAGGTAACTCAGTAAAATTATAAATTTTCAGTTAACCACAGAAATGCAGCTTCGTGATATCAGAAGAGATAACCAGAAAAAGAAGAAATTCTTTATCAAAGAAATTTGAACTATTTAAAAAAAGCAGAAACAATGGATATCAGGAATGCAAACAAAGAACTTAAGACAGTAATGGAAAGCAGAGTATACAGGCTTAAGCCTGCAGAGAAAATAATCAGTGAAATACAAGATTAAAATATACAAACAACTCCAGTGGAAAAAGAGAGCAAAATAAGGCTTAGAAAAAGTGAAGAAACTAATGTGACATATGGGACTCCATTAGAAGAGAAAACATCATGATAATAGGTATCTCAGTGGGAGCAGAAAGAGAAGAGAGCAAAGACCTTATTCAAAGAAATTACACTGGAAATTTTCCCAAAGCTAAGGAAAGAACTAAACATACATGCCCACAAAACAAAAAATACCAAAATCTATAAATGCAAAATGAGCTAGACTAAAATACATTATTGCTAAATGATCAAAAGTCAGCGACAAAGAAAAATTATTAAATACACGTAAGGGAAAAAAAGCATACACCATTAAAAGGTATCTTGTGTTCTCATCAAATTCTCAGCAGAAAGACCATAGGCTATGAAATATTAGAATAACATAACCACAATTCTAAAATAAATAAAAACTGCACCCAAGTAGAATACTACATCCTGAAAAAGTTATGATTAAAACATGATAGAATAAAAGCCTTTCCCCAGACCAAAAGAAAAAGTAAAATAACACTGATGGAATTAACCACAACAAAACCTACCCTATAAAAAATATTCAAAGATCTTTTACATGAGAAGAAAACACCAAAGGAAACAAGACCTTAAACAAGGTGGCAAATAACAACACAGAGGCAGAAACTTAAGCAAAACAATATGGAACAACAAAAAAATATTAAAGGAGAAAAGATAAGGACAGAACCTGTAGAATCAAATGACAATTCAAAGCAATACTGAAATAACTATTTTAAATACAGGAAGTTTGATACAACTCTCATGACAACCACAAAACAAAATCTAAAATTGAGATCCCTAGAAGAATTGAAGAAATTAAGGAAACAACAATAGAAAGCATTCCAAAGGAAATGCTTTTTTTGTCAGATAGCAATACATGAAAAAACAAGAGAAAATTAAAACCAGGAAAAAAAGATAAAATGGCAGGAATAATGTTCCACATAATCACCCTAAATGTAAACAACCTGAATTCACCAATCAAAGGAAGTGGCAAATTGGATAAATAAAAGCATGATCCATCTATATTATGTACACAGGGGTCTCATATCTAATTACATCTTTAAATCAGTCATTAGAAATCTTTTTAAGTCATCAATCAGATCTAAGGACAAACATATACTTTTTTTTCAAATGTACATCCTTTACATGATTGTGTATCCCCATAGGTTTCCCACCACCAATTCACAGATGAACCATCACCACAGTCCCTTGTGCTCTTTTTCTCCCGTTTTGATGCCTCTTCCTCTGCCACCCCCATAGAATGTCTCTTATTTATGGTTGTCTGCTAGTTGTTTTTGTTTTGTATACTATTTTCTCCTCCTGATTTCTCATTTGGTTCTCCTATATTCCTCCCATAAGTGAAACCATTCAATATTTTTCTTTCTCCTTCTGGCTTATTTCGCTTAGTATGATCCCTTAGCTCCATCCATGTTGCTGCAAATTGCATTAGTTTATCATTTTTGAATGCTGAATAGTATTCCATTGTGTACATGCACCACATCTTCTTGATCCAGTTATCAATTTGGGGGCATTTGGATTGTTTGCATATCTTAGATATTGTAAATAGGCGCTGCAATAAATACAGGTGTGCATGTGTTCTTTTGAATGAATGTTTTCGTGTCCTTTGGGTATATTCCTAGGAGAGGAATTGTGGATTGTATAGAAGCTCCATTTTAGTTGTTTGAGGAACCGCCATACAGCTTTCCATAGAGGTTGGACCAGTTTGCATTCCCACCAACAGTGAAGGAGTGTTCCTTTTTCTCCACATCCTTGTCAACATTTGTTGTTTTCTGTTTTTAATGTGTGTCATTCTTGTTGGTTTAAGGTGGTATCTCATTGCAGTTTTTAATTTGCATTTCCCTAATTATGAGGGATGTTGAACCTTTTTTCATACGCATGTTTGTCATTTGCATTTCTTCTTTGGAGAAGTGTCTTTTAAGTTCTGCCCACTTTTTTATTAGATTTTTTGCTTTGGTTTTGTTGAGTCGTGTGAGTTCTTTGTAGATTCTTTGTGATGAGTCCCTTGTCTGTTGTATGGAGTGCAAATATTTTCTCCCAGTCAGTAGGCTGTCTCCTTGTTTTGGCTAATGTCTCTTTTGCTCAAACATATACTTTTAAAGTGAAAGGTTAAGGCAAGGTATTTCAAGACAATAACAGAAGATCAAAGCAGTACTTATTCTCATATTAGATAAATTAGATGTATTATCATATATCAAGAAGATATAACTATAATTAAACTTACATACCCAACAAAGGTCTAACTATACAAAATAACTAGTAATAGAACTAATGCAAAACATTGATAGCAACACAATAGTAGGTGATCTATATAGACCATTTACATCAATGGACAGATCATTCAGACAGGAAGCAAATGAGGAACTAATACTTCGTGAAGTAATGGATCAACTGACTTATAGATATGTATAGAAATTTCCACCCCAAAAGGAATAACTATATATTCTTCTCAGGTGTACACAAATGGAATATTCCCAAAGACAGATGTGGGTGAAAGACCCATGGGGAAGTGACAATGGCAACATTGATCTTAATTTTAATTTTGTTCTTTTCCTCTCAGAATTGTCAGGCTGTTTCTGACCCTTTTCTATAGTTCCCTGCCAAAAGGTGCTTTAGACTTGTGGCAGGCTTTCTGGCCTTGCTTTGGGCCAATCCCATTTGGATGGACTTTTGCTCACGAGGTGATGGGAACTTTGGGTGCTTAGTTTAAAAACTATATTCTTTGTCTTTTCTGTATTATACACTAATTGTATTAAAGCTTCTTTCCATTAAAGGTCTTAAATGTTTTGTGTTGATGCAGCAGATGGCAGACCCTATTTAGAACAGGCAGGTTTCTGGGGTTGCTCTCTCCCTGTAACAGATACAGTGTTATAGCACTAGAGCTTTGGTGGCAGGGGAGTGAAGTATATGCACATGTCAAAGTGTGAAGACTGCCCTCTAATTTATATGGTTTTGTAAAAGAATGGTAAATCACTAAAAATCAATTAAAAAACAGACACTGAATGGTGGGTGGAGAGAAAACTGTATACATGAAAAACAATATCTGAATGAAAGTAGTAGTTATACTAACACAGGACAACTTGAAATCAAAAAGTATTTTGGATATAAAAGCAAATTTTCTACAGAAAAGAATCATTTCAACAATAAGTTATTTTTTTTAATTTATTTTAAAACAGTCTCTAAATGTATAATGCAAGAGCTAACAGAAATAAATGAGAAAGGGGGGAACGTCTTAAAAAGGAGCAAACAAATTACTAATCCTTTTAGATAGATTTCTTCAGAAAACTTTTTTGTTAAATTATTTTATTCACTAACAATAGCAGGATTGCAACCACAATTTGAATTTCCTGTGGCAACTGACACTTGCTACTATAGGTATTGATCTAGAAAGTATCTAGTCAAGATCTTTTAGAGCCAGGTTTTAATTAAATTTTCATTTATGTAACTATTTGTTTTTAAAAGTGTGCTTCCGCCCGTTTTGGATACTCCAATCTTCTGTTAGCTGTGACCCATGCAAAAATTGCTTCCTTTTTGGCATAATGGTCCTAAGTCCTTCATAAACAATGATCCATTACAACTAGAAATCACATCTTGTATTTAAAACACTTGTCTGAAAATGTATCTTGGCATCAAAACAATGTACAACACCAAGGAGAAAGAAGTACTTTTTCAGAAAGTATGTAAAATTTATGAAGTATTCAGTTTAGAGATAAACTGGTACTGCAAAAGAACTGTATCCAAATTAATTTAAAAATGAATGAGTTGTGCATGAGTTCTAGTTATCAATTATATGAAATTGTTAACAGAGCCAAGACAAATAAACGCGGTAGTTGAAGATCAAATCAATTCCCCCATTACCATCGAAAGCTTTTCAAATCACCTATAATTTTTAAATATGCAGTATCCCTTAATTACATTACCCCTCATCACAAATTTTAAAGATTGAATGAAAATTCCTATTCAAAGACTAAAATTTACTAACCATCTAAATTTCAGACGTATTCATCATTTAATTTTCAGATAATTTATGAAGTAGAATTCGTTCTATCTTATTTTGTAGGTGATGATGTTGAGACATATGTGATTAAATAGCTGGCCATACAAAATAGCTAAACACAGAAGGGGGAGTAGGATTTTATTAGGTTACCAAACAAGGCCAAATAACACTAAACTAAAGGCCTTCACATTTATGAATTAAAAAACTCAAAGATAAATATTTTATCTAACCAAATTAATTATACCTACACATATTACCATAAAATGTCATGAAAAAATACCTTAAAGTAATGCAATCTGATATTTTCTAGTCTGCTCTAGCCATTCTTTAAATTGGCTGTTACTCTCTAAATTGGTATCACAGAACTCCCCTGCTCACCTGGGACCATGAAGGTGTTTAACAAATCTTTTCCCTTTGCAAAACAGGAGCAGTAGCTCTTTCTGCCCACCTGTGATTATGCATTTGCCTCTTTTTCTCTCTTCCCTAATAAACCTGGCCTTTTAAAATGTAAAAAACCTGATATCACAGATTACCAACGAGTTGCATCCACATTTCAGCGAGTGCTGTTATTTAAAAATAATAAATGATTGAAAATCAGTTGAATCTGGGGAACAAAATAGCACAGTGAAAAAAGAAACTCACACTTTGAAAATGTCAAACTTAAAGTCAATCCAACCTTAAAATATTTATGCTAACTTGAGCAAGTTACTTGACTTTCCAATAACTCATTCCCTAACCAGCAATAATAAGTTATTTGAGGAGCAAATTATCTAATTCTCATAGTGATTAGCACACATCCTAGGACATAGGAAGGCCTTCACAAATTATTTTCTTTTTTTTTGAGAATAAATAGCTGTATTTATAAGTGTAGCATAAATGTGTAGCCTATCTAGCTTTAAATAATTCTCTCAACTGAATAAATGTTTTCTCATATGGTAAATCTCTCAGTATCTGGATTAATCTTCAATATAAAATCATGTGATTTACCAAATTCACATGCTATACAACTTAGAAAGATTGTGTAAACTTCCTATAACTACCATCCTTGCCAGGCTAATGTATGTTGTATTATTTATATTGTTCAGATAATAGTGACACCACCTACTTACAGAACCTGATATATCTTGGATTTTTTATTGCCTTTTAAGTTACCCAGTTATTCAACAGTTACAGGAAGTTTCATTAAACAATTTCCATGTTTGTTATTTCAAGTAGCTCTAATGTCTATTTATATTAACTTTAGATAGAATTACATATCGAGGAAAGAAACAGCAAATTAAGAATAAGAAACTAAAACTTTCCTAATTCTCCCTCTCTCACTGAAAGATCTCTCTTCTTTCAATATGGAAAAACTGTGTTTATTTCTAATGCCTCCTCTCTGAGTCTTCAAAACCGCTTCCCAAATAAAGTAATTCTTAGTATATATACTCATTTTTGATACATGTCTTGTAATGTGGAAACTCCAGAATCTGCAACACTTTACAGCAGTTCTCAAACAAGGTTTCACTTTCTCACTCACAGGGAGTTTTTAAATTATTCATGTCTTTTTACACTAAAGATTCTGATTAATTGATTCAAAAAATTGGATTTTTTTTTAAAGCTCCAGGTCATTTTAACATTCAGTAGGGTTTGAAAACCACTATATTAAAGTGTTATGCATGGTTCACCAAGACCTGCAAAACGGTAATTGGATCACTGTTCTATGTATGAAGTTGCCAAACTGGCAACCACAACTATCATTTCTTTGTTTAGGTAAAGAAAATCAATACAGAAGATTACCTTGCCTCTCAACCTTTCTCTTAACTCCAATGAAAATCAAGACAGGTATTTAAGAAGTGAGATTTTTCTGTGGAAGTTCTTTTTCTTCTCAAATTTTCCAAAAGGTAGCTATCTAAACCAAGTATCTGACAAAAGACTAAGTAACAGTTTAGTTTTTCCAAAGAAGACTCTCCTGCCAAGGTAGGTACTTAGAAATAATGATGTAAGGATTTTAACTTTGGAAGTCTAACTTTTCTTCAGATTGTCAAGCATATTAGTCATGTCTCATGGTATTTATGTACATCTATATAAATATGCATATATATCTATGTATTCCATTATATATGGACATATATAATGAAATATTACTCAGCTTTACAAAAGAAAGAAATCCTGTCATTTACAGCAATTTGAACATAGAGGACATTAAGTAAAATCAGTCAGAAAAAAGACAAATGCTAAATGGTGTCACTTAAATTTGGAATCTAAAAAAGGAAAAAGTTGAATGCATAGAGACAGAGTAGAAGGGGGATTGCCAGGAAAAGGTGTTACAAGTGTGGTTGCAGGGCAGGGAAAATAGGGTGAGTTTGGTAAAGGAGTACAAATTTTAAGTTATAAGATCTAATGTAAAATACAGTGACTATAGTTGATAACACTGCATTGTACAATAAATTTGGTAAGATTAGAAGTCAAATTTTTGTCACCAAAAAAATAGTAAATATGTGATGTTAGATTTGTGATAATTCAAATGATGGAAATCCTTTCACAATGTATGGGGGTTTAAAATCATCATGTTTACTTTAAATATCTTATAATAATTTTATTTGTCAATTGACCTTAATAAATACAAATACTCATCCTACCTAAAAAACCCAGATGTGTTTTAAGAAAAAATATTGTGAATGGTAAAGCTCATCAAATCTTTCAAATTTCTAGAAAATATGTGTCAACAACATTTGTGTTGGATGGCTGCACAATTACATCCAATTTCACAATCGATTGACTCTTTTCTGTTTATATATTTTAATGGTCTCTAATCAATCATAAGTAGAAGTGTCTTAAGAACACAGAAAGATATATATTTCTGTTGGTTTTGTTTGAATTCTGATTTTTTTTTAACTGCCCTTTAAGAGGATCTTATGAGGAAAAGCAATTTTAAGGGGGTGGTCTCATGAATAGGCAACTGTAGAATCTGCAGACCTCTCTTTCTATATCCAATTCAACATTATTACAGATGGCAGACACCACCTTCATCCAAGACAATATAGCATCATAATGGGGTTGACCTTTGCTTTTCAAGAACATCGGGTGCCATGTATTTTTGATATACTACTAAAAAACTATACTCAAAGTAAAACAAAACTTTTTTTTCTAATTCGGGCTGATTAGCAATAATTCATTTTTGGGAATCACTTCGGGTAAAATATTAAGGCAATATCTTAGTAGGTGATGTTAGAAGAATAATATGCATTGCACTATTTTTTCCCCTTCAGATAAAAACAGAGCACTTATGGGGCTGGGGGAAGTTTGGTTTTTAAAATTGACTTTAAAAGATTTTTTTCCAACAGTACGGTGATATGACACTATCCAGGTCATGAAGCCACAGAAAGCTATAAGTTTTGAGTAATTTTAACAAACGTATCTGAAGTACACCCAAGTAAGTTATGTGTTCTTAGTAGTCACCAAAAGAAGCAATTTGAACAATTATCCGGGAATAACATTTCATAAGATATAAGTGTTCATCCTTTTGCTATAAAATATGACAAGCATAATATTGCTGTGCACATATGCTGCTTCCTATCACCAAAATGTCATGCATATCTAAAAAGCTATTTCTTCAACATATTATATAACATGTACTAGAATCCTTTCTAAATTTTTATTTGAAATTAAAAATAATGTTAATCAATTTGAGTAACCATGAATAACCACTAGCCTGCTTTCAGGGGCAACATTAAAAAGATGAAAAAATTAATTTTGATCTTCAGCCTGTTGGCTCTTACTGCACCTTTCATGGTAAGTTCATCCAGTCCTAAGTATTCTTGATCTACTTCTCATTAATTATAACTTCAAATACAGTTTTAATACCAATGCTGTTTTCCTTCTACATATAACAGTATAGTGTCAAGATATCAATCATTACAGACTTGTTCTTATTTTCCTTCCCTTTCTCTTTTATATGTGACTAAACCACCTGCTCAGTGGTAGTGGGCATAAAGGGACAGAGGTCAGGAAGAATCTAGGAGTTTCTCACATCTAAGAAGATCTCTTTTTTGAAAGAAATATAATCAAACTGTCTGAAATATATAATATATAGTTTGTTGACTAAATGTTTTAAAGATAAAGGATATGGAAAAATATAAAATTTGAGCTTCAAGGTAAATTTTCTAAAAGGATAACCAATATACCAACTAACCATAGATTACTGATTATACAATAATTTTTACTGAAAATATTTGTAAACACTTTAATCAGGCAGCAGCATCACTCTTGTCTGCCCACCGGTGACTATGCAGGTGTTTCTTCCCACCAACTCTCTGTCCCTCTGCAGGGCAGCAGCCTGCCTGCCTTCTGTGACCTGTACCATGCCAGGACTTCTCTTCAATGACCTCCCTCAAAACGGTGGCTCTCCTCAAGGCTGCCCAACTGCAACCTTGCAGGCCTCTTTCCTACCAAGCCTGTCCCTCTCGAGGCAGCTGTTCCTGCCTATGCAAGTGCACTCAAGCCTGTGCAAGTGCTCTCTGCTCTTCTGTCTCCTTCAACAAACTTGTTCTTCAAATATTAAAAAAAAAAAAAAGACTTTAATCAAGAAGTCTTTCTGAAGGTTAACAACACATTGGCTAGGACTAAAATATTTCTACTTCTACTAATTGACTGGAAGGTAAAGCCTTATTTCACTCTTAACCTACTCTTGCTTTATCACTTAAAAAGAAAAATAGAAAAAGAAAATTATTCTTTATTCACAAGAAACAATTCAAATTTTGAAAATCATTTAGTTAGGTTGTACAGAAGATCTAAAATATATATAATGCAAAGTAACAAGTAAAGTTCCACAGCAAAAAATAGAATAATAGAATAATAAGAACCTCAGTTACCCTAGTATATACAGATACTGGTGTAGGGAAGAAAGAGGGTATGTTCCATTTAATAATTACAATCCACAGTGTGCTGAGCCCAATGCTGTATGACACAAAAAGTACCAATGCTGAATTCAAAATTGGGATCTTCACAGATTGGGTCTTCATTAAATGTACTTACCTGAGAGAAACCACACTGGAATCTGCCTACATTATACAATGAACAAATATATGTGAATAACCTCACAAATAGATAAGTAAAATTACTATTCTGGTGCATTTAATGATATTTGTATAAATATTCTTGAACAAATGATATTTTCACTGTGCTCAGATTCTCATTTATAATACAGATGAAGTAAAACAATATTTCTCTTAATGGAGTATTTATATCAGAAACACCTGATGCAATTATTAGGAATGCATATTTTCAATTCCTATTCCAGACCTCAGTGGGAAAAAAATATCTGACTTTGGGGTCTGGGAACCTGATTTCCAAGGGATTTCTATATCGAAGTTTGAGAACCCCTGAATAGATGTTCTTGCTATTAATTCCTATAGTATTGCCTTAGGCTTCTGTAAGTTATATAAAGATATATTTTAAAGTAAATTCAACTGAAATCAATATATCAAGTGAGTAAGTCTTAGGTCAATGATTACAAATAATTATCAAATATATTATGCCAGAATAAACTGTTTTTGAAACATTCCCCAAATATTGTGGCAAATATAACTTCTTTGGTCACATTAATAAAGTGATTCAGAATTTTCTTTTTTTTTTAAAGATTTATTTATGCATACAGGCTGGGGTACAGGCCAGAGGTGTGGGGCGTTGACAGGGCTCACCAGAGACAGTGGGGAGCAGCACAGGCAGATCGAGGGAAATACACTGCTGAGGGGAGCAGGGGGCAAGGCAGAAAGAGGTCCGCTGAGCCATGTGGGAATCCCCCCAGACTAGATGTCGAACTCGAGTTGCTGCCACCAACAGATCAAACACAAAATCTATGTGTTAATCTACTAACACAAAAATGCTAAAAAAATTTGAAGATAAAGGAATCTCCATGGACACACAGATGGGAAAGGTGTAAAAATGAAATACAGCTTTGTTTACCAGAATCCTTTTCAGAGGCAGTAAGAGAAAATAAGGTTTATATTACCCTTCCTACAACCCTGTTTCATACTAAGAACAGGCAACTCTGAGGCGGCTTACACAAAGAATCTTGAAGATTCTTAGAAATTAATTGAATGATTCTTAGAAATTAATGTTTGAACTTTAAATTACCAAATTTACAAACCTTGTTTTTTTCATTTTTGTTTGGTATGTATCTCCACAGACCAGTGGACATCAACGTGTTGCCAGAGGACCTCAGCGACTGCCTCCACCTCCTCCACTCCCACAGGCAAGAAGGATTCCACCAGGTCGTCCTCTTTCCCGTGGCCCAGCAATT
Organism: Scalopus aquaticus; assembly: GCA_004024925.1. NCBI lineage: Eukaryota > Metazoa > Chordata > Mammalia > Eulipotyphla > Talpidae > Scalopus > Scalopus aquaticus. The sequence continues at coordinate 11,621 of PVIJ01013702.1, read as the reverse complement.
GTTCCACCACCTCCTCGATCTCCTCTTAGTCCACCACGGCCTAGTCTACAACGGCCTCCTCCTCCTCCCCTTCTACAAGGGCGCCTACCTCCTTCTCCTCTTGGTCCCCCAAGGCAAGTTCCACCACCACCTCCTACTCTGAAAGTGCGCATACCTCCTCCCCCTCCTGTTGGTCCACCAAGACGTATTCCTCCTCCTTGTCCTCCCTATGGCCCAGTGCGCATTCCACCTCAAAACATTCCACTGAAACCTAATAGACAACCTCAACCCTTTCCACTGTATCCAAATCCACCTTTCCCGATAATACACTATCCTATAGGACCTATTAAGGTACCCCCTCATCCCTTTATTCCTGTATATCCTATTTACCCTCAAGTCCCTAACCCTAAACCCACAAATAAAACACCCGCAAAAACTATTACCACTACAAAACCCACCACCACCGCGAAACCCGCCACCACCGCCAAG
>PVIJ01013702.1:0-11053 GCA_004024925.1 Scalopus aquaticus | reverse complement strand
CTTAGGATTAACTTCAACTGAACTTCATTTATTTCCATGGAAACCACCCTAATCTAATCAGCACACCAAATAAAGTATTTGAGCAATGATATATACCTATTGTTGTCATGATGAATACCACTGTGTCCTTTGTTTCATCACCTACCAATAGCTGATTAGTTAGTATCCCACAAGTAAACAAAGACATATAAAAGTTATTTATTAAAGAATCCTACTTAAAGAGAGTGGGCAGGGTGAGATGAACCATCTGGGGACATTGAGACATCAAGTTTTGTGACAGTGGGGCTGGTGGTGTGCTTAAGCTTGATGGGATAAAAGGATCAAATACTGATAGCAGAGCCTGAATGAAAGTTGGGAAATGGATGAAAAGTCATCCCCTGGAACCTCTTCCTAAGAGAGCATATAACTACTGCTCGATCTTGCAGCCCACAGCAGGATACTACCACATTCTACATTCAATGAAAAGTGATCACAGTCTCACAGACAGGAAACTCATATGATAGAGTATGTACAGTCATCCTCCCAAAGTAGAGAAGTAGGCACTAAGCAGAGAAGGTAAATTGCTAATGAGGAGCTATCAACACACAGTAGCCCTAGCTTATCATCTTGAGGTCAAGTGAGTATGTAAGCAAGGAAAATATGACAGTGTTTGACTGCCTGCATAGAAAGGGGAGAGGGCAGCAAGATACATTATATTAATTTTTTTTGCATTTTCCTGGAAGTACACATTTCTATAGGGAAAACTAGTTATAAAAATATAAGAAATATATAAATAAAAACATGAAATTTAAATAGTACATACATAAACATGTCAACGTAAAGCAAAATAAATGTATTTTAAAACTTTAATCAACATAGCTCATAAACAAAACATGAAATATAATAAACTGGCATGTAAACTGATGATTTTCTCTCAAAATCTCTCTTAAAGTATACAATTACTTCTCATAATAATGTCCTTGATGTGTCCATTTCTGGAGTGGATATTATAGCAAATTTAAATGTGTCAATGAGACATGAGGCAAAATTAATTTTATCAAAATAGAATTAAAATGAATTTGACTATACCATAAAATTACTTTCCAGAGGTGCAACCAGCAAATATGGTTATAGACTCCATTGTGCTCAAATAAATCAGGTATGTTGTCATTTAAAAACTTTGTTTCTGACTGTTGATTGTTTTAAACAAAATATTATACCAACTCTTTGAGTATGGAAAGTGTGTGAATATATGTATTTGTATCTATGTGTGTGTGGACTTTTAAAAACAGTTGTGAATGCCTACTTTCAAGCACTAAATGCCAGATCTCCCCTATCTCCTTATCAGTTGTCATTACCATAACTTGGATTCTAAACCTCTCTGCTGCTTAAGCATTACAAATAAACCTCCACCCCACAAATTTCCAGTATGTGACCATCAGTGTCTCTGACTTACGTAGATAAATGAGTTAAGCTATGAGGCTTCTGGCTGGAAGAGGGAGCAAAGAGAGTCCCTGGGGAGCCAGAAATCTTTTGTATTAGTACTGCTCTGGGCACACAGATGTACACAACTGTAACATATGTAAACGCAAAGGTTGAGATTACACAGTTCACTGAAAGTTTATTATACTTCCTTAAAAGACTACCAATTTTCAAAATTGCTATTAAGCTTATGATTTTAAAACACAGTGACACACAGACCCAAAGTTCCCATATAAACCTCAGTAAGAGAGATGGGTATGGCCACCTCTAGAAACAATTTTTATACCTGATGCTTTTTAAAAGATCAACAACCATCTTAGTAAAACAGCATCTCAGCACAATAATAGTTCTTACTAACAGATTCCTTCTTTCACCTACCAAAAAATAAAGCAAAATAAAATGGTAAATACTGGCAGTAATTGAGAGCAGTTATCTCTGGAGAGTGGGACCAGGATGTGAGGGGCTAGGATAGAGACTTTTTCCCCCTTATAAGCACATGATTTATAAAAACCTTGATCAAAATTAATAATTAAAAAATCACAAAATTTGGGGGTAGGGGGAGGTAGCTCTGGCTGCATTTATCCTCTAAAACCTGAGGCACCTAGCACAGAAGACAACCTGCTGCCTCTGAAATAGGATACTGAACTACAAGACAGAAAACCTACGTAAGTCACCAAAAGTACAATCTGCTTTACTTAACATTTGTATGATAATGCAGAACACTAAGAACTTAACAAATATTGACTTCTTTATTTCTCAAAACTGTTATTTTTCCCTCATTATATATCCTAAAAATGTCAGAGGCAGGATTTGAACCCAAGCAGTCACTATTTTATATAAACTTGTAGGAGACCATAAACATATGGCGATTAAGCCATAAACTATCCATTTTCTATACTGTGAACCCCAAAGTCCTTAAAGTTCAGCATCTAACATTTACTCACACCTACTCCTTTCCTTCTCTTTCACTCTCTCATAGATTGTCTCATACTCCTCACAAAATAGCCAGAAGATAAATTAGATAAACAGAACCAGTTTATATTTGTTCACGTTTTCATTCATTACTAAAGGTAATAAACAGTAGTCACACTCATAAACCTTTAGCACTCAGCTACATTACAATGCAATCTACCTTAAAGAGAGATAAGTGATTACAGACCTCAGAATCCTAGGCTAAATTGCACATCAGATTACGTAGGGCCTAAATCTTACACAATTTGAGTTGTCCTTCAAAAAAAAATCAAAATTACAATTTCTTAAATTATGCACAAGATTGAATATTCATTTAGAAACTTAGGAATCTCAACAAATATAAATTTTAAAAGCTGATGAAATCCAAAAAACACTTTCAGTAATTACCTAAAAGAAATATACAATTTTTGTATCCTGCTTTTTTTGTATATTTTTTGATTATTCTTCAAATAAAATGATTAATCATTTTCTAGAAAAAGCAAAGAGTCATAATTCAGCTTCCCCTTAGCAGGACTTGTTAAAATATCCTCTTACAGTGACAGCTTAGAAATTTCACGTAAGCTTCACAATTCATTACTAGCCACAGCATGTAAATTTTTAAATCACAGTAATGAAAAAATTTAATTCAAAAAATAAAAAATTATATCTTCTGATTCATAACAAGTCTGGGATCTAATAGTGACCATTACTGGTAACACTGCATTGTATAATACAAATTTGCTAAGAATGTAGAACTGAGGGCCTCCCTGGTGGTGCAAGGGGTTAAGTCTCAGCACTATGAAGATATGGGCAGCCAGTGCAGGATGAGTTCAATCCCCAGCTAGGGAGCTAACCCACATGGCATGGCAGACCTCTCCTGTCTCGCCAGATACTCTGTTGCTCCCCTCAGCAGTGTATTTCAGTGGATCCGACTGTTCTGCTGCCCACTCTGTCTCTGGTGAATCCTCTCACCCCGTCCCCATCTCTGGCCTACACCCCAGCTCTTGTATGCATAAATAAATAAATCTTTAAAAATAAAATTTAAATTAAAATCTAAACCAATTAGTCAAAATGTTTAAAAATGTAGAACTGAAATAATCTCAACAATAATACAGATTTAGATGATAAGTATGTGAATTAACTATAAGGGAAGTTTTTTCACAATATATTTGTATAACAAATCACAATAATGTACATATTAAATACTTTATTGTTATAAAGCTCAATTTTTAAATATATAAAACTGAACATTAAAAAAAGTTCTTATTTTATTTTCTGCAAAAGAATTTATTTGTAAACTAAACAATTTTTTTAATATTTAAAAGGGCAGGTTTATTATAAAAAGGGAAGGGAAATCAAGGATGCTTGTACAGACACAAGCGGGCAGAAAGAGCTGCCCCTGAAAGTAATAGGTTAAAAGAGATGCCTGCACAGAGGGCATCCTTGGGAGGAGAGCTGCCTCTCCTCCACTGTTTAGCAAAGCGAGAAGGTCAATGAAGAGAAACACCTTCATGGTAACAGGTGGGCAGGAGAGCTGCTACCTATTTGTAAACTTTTCAAGTGTTACATGTAAATCATACACAAGAGAGAGGAAAGAGACACAGGCAGAACTTGAAGATGATGTGTCCCAAAGAGAAATTTTCAAACTTGAAAAACCTGAACTTGCAAAAATTTACGCCCTAAATCTGGTGGGATAAGGTGAAGTAGAGAAAGGACTCAAATAATCTGCACTACCAAAATACTAACATCCTCAAAATAAAGATGAACCAGAAATACTTTATCATCACTACCAGGGGATGGCAAAAACAAATAGACCTTGATATATGGTATTTTTCCAGAAATTGACATGCCTATTCTAAAAATTTGAGAAATCAAAGGAATTAGGACAGTCAAAACAGTTTCGCAGAGGAAGAACAAAATTGGAGTATTTACTCTTCCCAATATTAAACAAAGTTACAGTAAATAACATGATATGGTATTGCTATAACAAATAAATATAATTCAGGCCTCCCTGGTGGCGTAACAAGTTGAGCGCAGCACTGTGAGACTGTCCAGAGTCACTGCAGCACAAGTTCAATACCCGGCCAGGGAGATTCCCACATAGCGCAACAGACCTCTCCTGCCTTGCCTGCTGCTCCCCTCAGCAGTGTATTTCTGTCAATCTGCCTGTTCTGCTCCCACTGTCTCTGGTGAATCCTCTCACCACTCCCCCGTGCCACTGGCCTGCACCCCAGCTTGTATGCATAAATAAATAAATCATAAATAAAGAAATCTCAATGGAACTGATTAATAGAACAAGCAATCCAGCAATAACCACACATATATAGCCAATTGATTTTTTTATAAATGTACTTGCCCTAATCCTATCCTAGAAAGCTGGATACCAGTGAAGATCTATTCTTCTGCTGTTGCCTTCATATAAGCCTCCATTTCCAAAATGCTACCTGTTCCCTTCTGGAGTTTGTATTTCTGTCGCTCAATTGTTTGTCAGGACACTCCCTACTGGATTGGAATTCTTGGTACCCACTGCTTACCTGTTCTTTTATATGCATTGTCTGTTGACTCTAACCTTCGAATGCTATCTTCTACATGCTATGCTGAGCTACTTCCAAGACACTGTTGCTGCTTCCATTCCTCAAAAGCCCACTTCAATTATGTATCAGACCAAATTCCCATTCCTCATGGCCACCCCATCAAGCCATCTAAGTGAGCCATGCCTAGAGATGTCTGAAGTACACTGGAACATACCCAATCTCCAAAGCATGTTCTTTGAAATTGATTTCACTAAACTGGTAAAGTCCATGAAATATATTTAACTTGCTATCATTTAGAAAATTCTGCCTTTAAAACAGCTGAGCTAGTTATATTCTTCAATGACACAAGCTCTTGTATACAACTTTCTTATCCTTATGATGCGTTTTTAGAGTCCATGGATTTGAGAGCGGAGCAGGGTCCTTGGGTTTACTTAGGGAAAGGTTTCACCTCCCTTTGGGGGCACGCGGAGAGTTTCTCCATGAGACAGAGACTCATTTATACTTAAAGAACAGGTTTATTAGGACAAGAAAGTAAAGGACACTTGTACAGAGCTGCCCCGCTGAGGGGGCAGGTTTGCATGGTGCGGGTCATGGGCAGACAGGCAGGCTGCCGCCCTGCAGAGTGACAGAGTTGGTAAAGGAAAGCACCTGCATAGGCACAGGTGGGCAGAGAAATGGCTGCCCTGAATTCTTGCACTGATGGCACTGATACAGCCTTCTTTCAGTTGGGAGGGGCTCATCTTCGAGGAAGGTTCCTGTTTGCTGGCTAACTAGAATTGGAAGAGACCAGAGATTCTATAATAGGCTAAATCTCCATATCTTTGCACCTAGACTGCAGTATAGCTCCTACCTATGCTTTGTAACTCAGGTGCTGGTGCCTAGGGATTGTGCTAATGTTATGTTGATTTCTTCTACCCCCACTTCCTTGTGTGGGCCTAGTACTAATCTTACTGGCGTTATATCTCCTCCATCACTAACACTCCTGATCTTACTTAACCTGTCTGATTTCACATCTAATTAGCACAAAGGAAAGTTTCTTTGAAATGATTCTGTAAACTTATTGTAACCAATACGAACCAAGATGTGATTTTCGGAAGACTGAATCTAAGTTTTCTCCTGCACAAAAACAGGAAATGCAGTCAGTCTTTCTAACTGCATTTGTAACTACGTTGAATATGATTATAAAAAAAATTCAATTGGCTATATATGTGTGGTTATTGTTGGACTGCCTGTTCTATTAATCAGTTCAGTTCCACTGACTAATTTTTTTTAAGATTTATTCATTTATGCATACAAGCTGGGTGCAGGCCACAGGTGGGGGGGAATAAGAGGATTCACCAGAAACAGAGTGGGGAGCAGAACAGGCAGAACAACTGAAATACACTGCTGAGGGGAGCAGCAGGCGAGACAGGAGAGGTCTGCTGCGCCATGTGGATCAGCTCCCTGGCCAGGATCGAACTCATGCCACAGTGGCTGGAGATAGCGATAGCTTGATAATGCTAGTACTTAACCCCTGTGCTACCAGGAAGGCCCCTTCCTCTTGTCCTTAACTACCTATCGATCTATTCATTTATACAAGCTGGGGTGTAGGCCAGAGGTATGTGGGGGTGAGAGGATTCACCAGAGACAGAGTGGGGAGCAGAACAGGCAGAACAACTGAAATACACTGCTGAGGGGAGCAGCAGGTAAGGCAGGAGAGGTCTGCTGCGCTATATGGGAATCTCCCTGGCCAGGTATCGAACTCGTGCTGCAGTGACTCTGGACAGACTCATAGTGCTGCGCTCAACTTGTTGTGCCACCAAGGAGGCCCAAGTTATATATATTTGTTATAGCAATACCATAGCATGTTATTTATTGTAACTTTAATATTATATTACGAAGAGTAAGTACTCCAATTTTGTTCTTCCTCTGCAAAACTGTTTTGACTGTCCTAATTCCTTTGATTTCTCAAATTTTTAGAATAGGCATGTCAATTTCTGGAAAAATATCATATATCAAGGTCTATTTGTTTTTGCCATCCCCTGGTAGTGATGGTAAGGTATTTCTGGTTCATCTTTATTTTCAGGATGTTAGTATTTTGGTAGTGTACATTACTTGAGTCCTTTCTATTATCCCTCCTGAGAGTGAATTATGGTCCCTCTTTCTACAATTGCAGGGAAACAATCTCAAGGTCATTGCAAGTTGATTCTGTCTTTGCCACTATCTTTCCTTTTTCTTTTTGATTAGGCTTAGCTAATCAGAGAAAACATTACTCCATATTCAGAGCTTTTTTTTCACGCTTCCTTTCCAATATTAAACGCAAACTAAGTTTTTCATCACAGATTCCAACTGATCTTCCTCTTGTGCTCAGAAAGTGGTATTTTACCCTAGAATCAAGAATATGCCATAGAAGTCATTTCCTCCTCAAACTGCTGTTCCATTAATGAGAATGATTAGATAATAGCAAAAAGAGTAGATAATGAATACAATATAATGTTTTTACTCCACTTCATAAATAAACCTGAATGATTCTTTTAGGGGAAGTTCTAATTATGGACAGATGCTGAAAACCACTTGCCCCATTCTTGTGATAACCCGTCTAGCATTTTTCTACTTTCCCTGCTTTTTAAGTCCTAGACCTCATCCTGTTTCTTTGTGTCTAATTCCAGTACAAAATGTCATCGTTAAGAACACCCAAAACTCTAGAGGAGGTACAGCAATTTCAAAAATAATTGCAAATTCTCTCAATGAAATTATTTTAATTAGGTTTTGCTGAACCCAAACTGTAAGGAAATAAAAAAAGTAACATCTTAAAATTTAAAAAAAAATCCCAAGTTGAAAAAGGTTAGTTCTACAAAATTAAAGTCAGAGTATTTAGTTGATACAAAAGTTTTAGTCATGACAAAGATTAATAAGCTAATTTAATGGGAGAAATGGAAAATACCAATTGGAGCACTTTACTGGAAAGTACAAACTAATTTTGTAACCTTCCCCTAATAAAGATACTTAGAGGAAGCAGTATTAAGAAAACTGTTACCATTATCCATTGTTACTCCACTGACAATTACTTTAAGCAAAATAAATGCCTCCACAAATTGCCAGAGCACTCTACTTGCTTCTAAAAATTGTTCTAGATCACTGATTATGAACTGCATGGAGATATAGGATTTGGACACATTTGAGATAATAGAGCAGACAGATATATCAAATTGAGTAGGCAATCAAAACCTAAAGAAGATTATCTTAATTTTCCTTCCTTTCTTCTGGTTTATACTAACATAAGTTAGATTATATAGTCCTTGTGAAGGCTAGCCAAAGCTGATACACTGTTCTCTACCACTTTTCCACACCAATGTTTTATTGGTGCCATTGCCAAGTTTTCTTACACTTAACCCCAGATTATTTCTCTAGATATGCAAATGGAGTCTATTGATTATTCCACCCTGCAAAAAATTTCTCAAAATTTCCAAGTCAACCCTCAACTTTTAAAACATGTAAAAACAGAAGATTCATTTCAAACTAGAAAAACAAGTCCTAAAATAACATTGATCTATAATAAAAATTCTCTCAATCCACTAACTGAAAAAGCTGAGGTTCTCCATATTCTGACTGTTTTACAAAGGATTACAAAGCATAAAACAACCTGAAAAGTCCATGAATCTGGGAATGAGGAGAGAAATTAGGTGGGTAAGTCTAGTACTACGAATTCTACTCTAATGGACTATTCAATTAACCAACAGCTGACCCTGGCTGAGTCAGAGAAGAAGTTTCTTTTTTATTGCCAACTATGACGTATTCTGGCACAGAGATAAAAGTGTGAGGAGCAGGGAAACATCTGTATCATTTCTATTCCAAATAACATAACTCAATGAGCAGTACATGATGTCATTGAAATGCTGTGCCCATGTCACAACACATAGTGTTAATTTAAATCGGGCATAATGGTCATTTATAGTCTATGTACATTATTTCTAAAACTTAACTGACATGTATTACAGTGTGACCATGAGTTCCTAAAACACCAAGAGGTCCCAATACTACAGAAAGTAATTATTAAAAGAATAAATTATACTTCTTACACTGAGCAACAAATTTTTACAAAAGTCATGTTACTGAAATAAAATTAGTCATTTCCTATCAATTTGTATGTGCTCAACACGAATATGCCAGTCAAATTCTAATTTTGGCTCTAGGTTTTTTTTTTGTAATCTGCAATAAATTGATGTTTACATCACAAAATGCACACCAATGTAACAGGCCTACGATTAATACCTGTAAAAAATCAAGTCAGACTACTTCTTAGATTTCTTCGCTTGTCTCTTGTACAGCTGTTCAGAAATAGAATAGATGGAAGATGGTTTCCATTGTGCAAAAGCACAGCCTTAAGACTCAGTTTCGAAAAATCTAGAAATAATCTCCATTCTTGTGGGTCATGAGTGATTTCTAAGGCATCCATGAGGTCCTCAATATCAGAACAGAATACCAGAGTACTTTCCTTTCTGAAGAAAGGCTCCAACTTCTGGTGACGCTTTCTATAGAAGGTAATTGTGACATCTTCTTCTAGAAGATTCCATTGTTGGAGTCTTGATCCTGGCATTTCTGCCTTGTTCTTGGGTAAGTCCAAATCACAAACCAGGTCATTTAGTTCTTCCTGTGTTAGTCTGTGTGGGGTTGATGATACAAAACAGTGAAAATCTGGATCACTGTATGCTGATGGAACAGGAGAACAGGTAGGCTCACCCTTGTCCTCATCAGATGAATCAAGAGAATATTCTGCTGGAGGTTCTGGAATAGGAAGTCCTCACCATGTGGAACTGGTCTCAATGCAGATGGAATGTTTGGGTAGATTATTCTCGACTTCTTTTGCTTCATTATTCCGCCAGAAAGAAGAGGAACCAAGCAGAAGTAACACTCTTTTACATGGTTGCTTGGCTCTCTCCACACCACTGGGACTGCAAACAGCATTGATGTTCTTTTGCCATTTAACCACTGTGAAAGCTGTGTTATACATGTACCACAGCATATATGCAGGGCCCAAGGATTGTCTTGGTCACCAACCTGGCATTCAAAGTAAAGATGATAAGCCTTCTTCACTTGAGAAGTGATACTTTTCTTCTGATTGGCAAATGTCACTTCCCCACAAACAGAGCGAAATTGTCTACGCTATTAACCCACTTTCGAGGCATGACTGTTCTGTATTGTGCCTTAATGGATAAAATAATAACAGTTCTATGGGATAGTAGCTTAAACTGTCTTGCCCAAAGTCTGAAATATTTTCAATGCTCAACCTTTCCGACAGGGCTTTCTATAGTGCACTGCTGACGTCAGCTTACTTCAGCAGCCGCCTAGCAGTAGTATTGCATTGCATCAGAAAAAGATGCCATCAACTCTGGATGATGTGTGCATGACCGTATTATGCAATGCGATGCAATATTACATCACTCTAGGCTGATTTAGGATGTTGTTGCAGTCCTACTGGGTAAACTGACACGGTGAAACATATAAAATGAATTACATGAAATATCTTCAAAACAAGAGCTAATAACAAATTTTCAGGGTTATATTCATGTTCAGCACATCAAGATACTACAGATTAGGGCCTTTTTAAGTCAGTAACAATCTCACTTTTGACCAGTGTTATCTTTTGGAAATAGTTATTCTTTTAATCATTGATAAAATCTGTACTTTGCACTAGGACTGATGATGTAAGATGGATAAAACATAGTTTCAGGGATTTAGAAAAGCGATATCAGATGGTAAAATCTTGAGTTCATTTGGTTCTTTGTCTTAGGTAACAGCCTCATAACACAAAGACAAGGTACATTTTGCTTAAAAGAATGTCATGGAACAGGAGAGGACGTCATCAACATGGCGGTGAAGGGACGCTAGTATCAACTCTCCCAAAAGACAAGCCGCCTATAAAGAGACATCAGCCAAACCCAGAGAAGATCCAGAAACGCTACATAAATCTAACACCCTCATGGGTGAGTAGAACTTGGAAAGAAGCTAAAAAGACTGATCAAGGAGAAGAAAGAACCACCAGATTCCCTCTCCCCTCCCCTCAACACGAAACCGGACCAGGAGACCAAGACGAGAGGCACCTGAGGAAACCCAGAAGAAAAAAAAAA
>PVIJ01013701.1:5165-44211 GCA_004024925.1 Scalopus aquaticus | reverse complement strand
TCCATTTTGTGCCCTTTCCCTTCCCTCCCTCCGGCTCCTTCCTCCCCCCCTCCCCCCCCACTGATTGTCCCTCTCCCACCCGGCCTCCCTATAGTCCTGTTATAAGTGAAACCATTCGATATTTTTCTCTTTCTTTCTGGCTTATTTCACTGAGTATGATCCCCTCTAATTCCATCCATGTCGATGCAAATTGCATGTGAATAAACAGATCTTTAAAAAATATATCACAGAGAAGGAAATGTGGGTGTTGAGGAGCCATAGTGACATCATCAGGCTCACACGGGACAACGCTGAGAGCCGAACCCAGATCTTCTCTAGGACAAGTGGCAATGGGAGCGCTCACGCGTTTTAGCTACAGAAAATGGCCCAGGATATGAAGGGGGATTCCTTCGTGTCTCTCCAGGGGCAGAGGGGAGGATGCGCAAACACAGCCGTGTGTGGGTGTGGCTCGCCGGGCAGCGTGCTAAATACAAGTCATCAGGCCTCGTGAGGCTTCATGACGCTGCTCAGAAACCATGACCCCCACTGCACGGATGAGAAAGCCGAGCTGGGGTGGGCAGGGCTTCCGGCAGCTTCCCGGGGCCTCAGGTCTGTAAGAGAAAGACCAGGGCCTGGACAACCTCCACTGCTCTGAAGCTGCCTGTACGTTCTACAACAGTGATGTCAGAAGTCAGAGGACCATGACGGCTGCCCCACAGTGCGGTTAGGGGGGCAGAACTGGTGGCTTTTCTGCTCCTGACCAAGACCTGGTGAGTCAGTTTCTGAAAGGCGGGGGGCCGACAGCGAAGGTGATGTCTGGGCTCCTGGACCCGCAAAAGATGAAAAGAAGTGCTTCTCGGAACCAGAACCGAATGGGAAGCAGCGTGATCGCTGAGGTGCCGGCGGGAGCCCTGGGCAACCCCCGGGCGGCCCCCAGGGACGGAGACCGGCTTGCAAGCAGATCACGCCGAGCAGAGGCCTGGCTCTCTGAGGTGTCTTGGCAAAAGAGTCTGTCCCCTCAGAGTATTCCCCTGGGGACAGTGACACTGTGACCCGGTAGGATCCTTCCTCATGGAGAGTGTGTGTGAGGATCAGGGCCTGGGAGCTGCGTCCTGAGCAAGGCAGGCGGCTGCCGGCTCCCGGGAGGCCTGATCAGGGAAGGGCTATGCCCTGGGGGCTCCTCTCAGCACAGCTGCTGGGCTGCTTTCAGGGAGTCCTGCTTCCTCACAGATCCTCACATGAGCCCAGGCTCCCACATTCTTCAGCTTTCAAGGAATGCTCTTTGCTTTTTGTTCCAGTAACACGGGCTGGAGTCTTGTATTCTCTGTGGCGGTAGGGAGTCCTGGTGTTTCTGAGGAGCGTCAAGGAATGCTTACACATTCCACACACCCCAGGGTGGTCTCTGGGTACAGCGGCAGCTCCTCCTGTTTCTCAGCTCAGATCTCACCGTGATAAAGCAAGAGAGGGCAAGGAATCCAGGACGGATGCAAGGAGTGAGCTAATGATTGGCCCTGCAGTGTGAGGGAGGGAAGGAGAGAAAAGAGGGTGAGGCAGGTGAAGAGGAGAGAAGATGAAATGGAGGTGAGGGAGGGGGCCAGCATGATCAGAGTTGAGCCGCTATCAGGAGCAAGCTGGAAAGATAGGAGGTGGCATTAAATAGCGTAATGCGAAATGCGAGGAATGAGGTGAGGGTGGGGGTTAAGGTATTGGTGATGACAGGTCTAGTGGGTGTGAAGGGGAGGAGGTGGCTGGGGGCAGGGAGAGGACAAGCTGCTTGGAAGAGAGATGACCAAGGAGCACTGTTCACTGCGTACTCAGCTCCCTAAGATGTAAGAATTCAGCCTGACGAACAGGAGATGACAGGAGAGACCCAGCCAGGAGCTAAAACTGCAAGAGGGGGGTCCTCAGGAAAGGGGGGTGTCCCAGGCCCCCACCCCCACCCCAAGCCAGAGAGATCCAAGACCCCTAGGGCTACGGATCCCAGACTGCTTCATCACCGAGGGAAGGATGCTGAGGACTGAGGGTGGACTTAAGAAATGGTTTTGGGATTTAAAACCAGACCGGTGAGCCTGGAGGGGCTGCTGCTCGTGGTGGCGGATCGCCGGGTTTCTGAGTGGGCCGTAAGATTCCAGCTCAGCGGAGCTGGTAGGACGCGTTCACCCATTTATTCTTTATCTTTTTCCTTTCCCTTTTTGTAAATAAACACTTTTATTAATTTTACTGTGTGTGTCTGCAGCTGAGTCTTGTAAGTCCCTTTTAAGCGCACGGGTGAGGACCCACAGACACGCACCCCAGACAGGCTGCCCTGTAACAAAACCAGAGAGGTGATACCAGCCGTTAAGAGGTGTTAGTACCCGCAGTCTTCTGTCTTCTACACTCTGATTTTTAGATAGATTATTAGAAAAGGCATGAAATTGCTGAGCTGAGCTCTTGGATGATAGAAGGTGATGATCTCTTTCTTGTTTATACTCCTTCTGGGGACAAGGCTAGTTTAAACTATTACAGAAGGATAAAAGAGGTTAAGGGTGCTAAATAAAGTATTGTCATCCTTCTGGCTTGATCTATTGAATCTATCCCATGACAGGCCAAAAGACCCCCATTCCTTTTTCTTTTTTCTTTTTTTTTTTAAGATTTGTTTATGCAGACAAGAGCTGGGGTGTAGGCCAGAGGTGTGGGGTTGAGAGGATTCCCCAGAGACAGAGTGGGGAGCAGAACAGGTGGATCTACTGAAGTACACTGCTGAGGGGGCAGCGGGGAGACAGGAGAGGTCTGCTGCACCCTGTGGGAAGCTCCCTGGCCGGGGATTGAACTCCTGCTGCAGTGGCTGCGATAGCTTCATAGTGCTGAGACTTAACCCCTGTGCCACCAGGGAGGCCAAGACCCCCGTTTCTAACACGGAGCTTTGATCTTGAAATAATTGTGTAAGACAAGAGACCGAGGGAGGCGGATCCGCTGACGCCCAGGTTGTGTTCTGTCTGCGGGGACTCTGGGTGTTTGCAGCAGGACGGGTGGGGGCTCGCCTCTCCTCTGCCAGGTGGGAGAAGGGCAGTCGGGAAGGAAGATGGCAGGCGATCCAGCTGGGGGTGAGCCCCGCGCAGGTGGAGGTGAGTCAGCAAATGGATCCCTTAGCTTGTCCAGGCTCACATAGCTCTGGGGGAGTCTTCCTGCACCCCCTTAGGAAGCCCACCCATCTGTTTCACACCATCCTCGGGGTCTCAGTTTCATATCTAAAAATTAAGAGGTGTGACTCAGTGATCCCTAAATTACATTCCAACTTGAAACATTTCTTTCCAGCCATCAGGCCAGTCTGCTGGGCAGTCTGATTTGCTGAGGCTGCTCCTGTCACCCAGAAAAGTGGCCTGAACCTCAGCTGGCTGCTCCCGCCCCGCCCATCCCACTCCCCACACCCAGCAGATTCTTTCTGTCCTTCATTCTCTCTCTCCCTCTTCTCTCCTCACTCCCCCTTTTTTTTTTTTAAGATTTATTTATTTATGCATGCAAGCTGGGGTGCAGGCCAGAGGTGTGGGGGGTGAGAGGATTCACCAGAGACAGAGTGGGGAGCAGAACAGGCAGATCGACTGAAATGCACTGCTGAGGGGAGCAGCGGGGAGACAGGAGAGGTCTGCTGCGCCCTGTGGGGAGCTCCCTGGCCGGGCATAGAACTCACTTCGCAGCTGCACCACAGTGCTGCGTTTAACCCATCATGCCACCAGGGAGGCCCATCTTTCCTCCCTTCTTGGCCTCCCTGCCATCCCCTCTCTTTCTCTTACCACCACCAAATGTCTCTGTTACCTCCTGGCTGGGCGATCTTACCTAAATTTCCTGACTCTCTCATACCCTTGGTAACTGCGTGCATTCTTAGCCATCTTGTTGCGTAGACATACAACTCCATTAAAGGAGGCGATTTTGGAGGATGACATAATGGGAATCGTGTTTTTATTTCCACTGTGTTTGAGTCTCTACCTTGAGAGTGTATATCATTTTTGCACACATGTATATACAGACATTTATTTTTGCATTCTTAAATGTCATGTTTCTGGTTTTTACTTAAATGGTACCAATTCAGGGTTGAAACAACAGAATATGCAGCCCAGATGCTTTGGGTATTGTAGATGGTGATAAAATTTTTGGTGATGATTTTTTTAAGTGGAAAAATTGGCTTGTATTTAGTAAATGGAGTCAAAGTAAAAAAAAGTTTCGGTTGATAAAATGCTGGGGTTCTCCTCCATCCACCTCTGCCTCCAATTTCTTGGGGGGGAAGGGTAGGAGGAGGGGGTCAAAGTCCCCGGGGCAGTTTGCAGAGGGGTTTCTTGGGAGGGGATGAAGGCACAGTATTCAGTGGGGCTCTGGGTTTGGGTCTTGAAGACAGAGGTGGCTGGCTTAGCTGAACTCAGTGTTTTTGCAGGGAAGAAAGCAGGGGAAGTGGGTAGCTTGAGTTTTACTTTCAATTTTCACTCGAAGTCATTTCAGGATGAAAGCCTCTAAGTTCAGGCTCAACCAGATTTTTCAGCAAACCTGGGCTCCACCCAGTCCTGGTTGAACAACTTGAGCTCGAGGGTGGGGCTGCAGAAGGTGAGCGTGGCTTCCTGCAGGCCGTGCCCGAGGGCTCTAGACTGGCTCATGCTGGGACTGGGGTGTACTATAGTACCCCATTAGTACTGGACTGTGAGGGGTGCCCTGTGACCCCCAAACCTGCCTGCTCTAAATGGGTTCTGCCATCTGCCACATCAAGATAAAACATACTTTAGTATAAGACCTTTAGCATAAGACCTTCGATGGGGGCCTGCCTGGTGGCACAGGGCTTAAGTCTCACACTATGAAGCTATCACCAGCCACTGCAGCACGAGTTCGATCCCTGGCCAGGGAGCTTCCCACAGGGTGCAGCAGACCTCTCCTGTCTCCCCGCTGCATCCTCTAGCAGTTTCAGTCCATCTGCCTGTTCTGCTCCCCGCTCTGTCTCTGGTGAATCCTCTCACCACCACCCCCTGCACACCTCTGACCTACACCCCAGCATCTATGCATAAATAAATAAATCTTAAAAAAACAGTCTCCCTTTCAGTTATCATCACGGTCCTGCAGTGCTTCTACGTGGTGGAGCGTGGACCTATGAGAATCGCCTCAGGCAGCCGTCAAAATGCAGATTGGGAGTCCCTGCCTTTGGATCATCACACCCTGAGCTTGTGGTTTTCCTGGGAGCTCATTTACGGCATACATGGGAATGACTCTTCTAGTCTCCAGAGGCTGAGTTCCCCCATCCTAGGGCATGGACATTAGACCTCCGTGGGTTTGGCACGAGCTGAGCTCAAAATAATGAAGTGACTCAGGATCAGTGATGGTGCAAGTTTCGAGATCTGATTCAAGTTCAGAACTAGGGTGACTGGGAAAATTCGAGCTTCGTGCCCGCTGTCTCGTGTAGTTACAGACAGCACCTTCCCCTCACGCGCCTGCTGGACCGGTCCAAAATGGCACTGCCGCCTTGCTGGGGACCCTGGTCTGATGGGCCCCTGCTGCTGCCCCCTTCGAGGATGTCAGCAAAGCGGTTGAGGGGACCCAGATGAGGGGATCACCTGGTTGGGGAGAGAGGGGAGGTGGAATAGGACGCAGATCAGGGAGGACACCTCAGCTGTGACG
Source organism: Scalopus aquaticus (assembly GCA_004024925.1). NCBI lineage: Eukaryota > Metazoa > Chordata > Mammalia > Eulipotyphla > Talpidae > Scalopus > Scalopus aquaticus. The sequence continues at coordinate 38,601 of PVIJ01013701.1, read as the reverse complement.
CCCCCCCACACCCCCCTCTGTCTTTGGGGCAGTATTATAGGCCAAGGGCCTTCTGAAGGAAACTGACGAACAACTGATTTTCATTTCCACCGAAAGCTGCACCCACCATAGTCTCTGACATTCCATAGCATTCCCATTGTGCCAAGCGCCATTTTAACCCTTCGCACAGAGCATCTAGGTGAGCCCAGAGCCTCGAGAGCTGCGAGAGGGACCGGACAGAGCAGCAGAACTTGCATGATGGGAAATCGTGGCGTGGCAGCACGCCGCAGACAAGGACGCAGGGGCGCTGACCTCCAGCTTAGTCACAAAGCTACGTCCGACGCAGCCTTTGTGGGCAGTGAGCTGTTTGGATGATGTGGAAAAAGTCAACACGGGTTCCCGGCCCTAAGATTTGGCAAAAAGGAGCTCATTTTCCCTTGTCTGGGAACCTTTACGAATCAAGCTGCCTGCACATCTTGATGAGTTTAGATCGAGCCCTGCCCGGAAGCAGGGGGCTGGCGGACATGACCTCTGCGCGCCCTTGGAGCCCTCGGGGTCTGCGGTGGTTACAATCACACGTCAGGACCCGGAGACATTCCCGTTTGCTGCTCCTTCACGGGGTCCAGGCTGCAGGGTCATTTGCCCACCTCCATGCCCCTCCCCGCCCCCCAGCAGTTTCCTCAGCTCGCTCTCTCTTTTCTTGGCTCTCCCTTGAGCTCTGCCCTTAGAGGGAGCCTGGCTGTGTGGACAGGATATGAGACTGCTTCCCTTCTCGACTTCATCTCCAACACACATCTGCATTTTCCAAGCCAGCCTGGGTCTTTCCTGGAACCAGCTCTTTCAGGGGCAGGGAGCAGGATGGCGTCTCCCTAAAAGAGTATGGACACGCTCTCTGAAGCCACCCTTGCTGGCACGCGTCCCTCTGGGCAGCCGAGCCCGTGGCTATGAGGGCATGGACACATGTGCCCAAACCGGCCAGATGTGCTGCCCCGGCCAAACGCAGATATTCTCGAGTGTGTCTTTAACCCGGAAGACGCAGACCGACAGCCTTTGAAGACACTGGTCCACACAGACATTTCTTGTTGAGATCATCCTGAACCGGGCAGCTGGAGGGAAGGGATTGGCCCCGGGCCCAGCCAAACAGAGGTTCCCTGGAGCCAGAGGCTGGCTGGAGAAACCCACAGCTCAATGAGTGGAAAGAAAGCCGTAGTGGAAGTGGGGTGGGGAGAGGGGTGAGGAAAAGCAAGAGAGAGGAAAGGAATGTGAAGAGGATGAAGATGAGGAACCAATAGGGAGAGGAAGAAGAGCGAATGTGAGGAGACAGGAGAAAGGGACTTGTGCTATCACCCTGTTAACTTGGGGAGACAGACTTTAGGGTAATGTTTTTTTCCTGGGCCATAGTGATCGAAGGGCTGGGGGGTAGAAGAAGGGAATAGTGAGCTATGTTTAGGTACATTGGACCCACACAGTGGAATCTCAATACCTCCAAAGCTTGCTCTTTGGGAGACTCTGGACACAGGCTCGCTTGGGGAGCAAAATAGAAGAGAAAAAAAGTGTTAGAATAGCTCATGGGTGTGTTGCATTCAATTCTGCTAAGACTTTTAATGCACCTCCATGTATGTGCCATGCTCCATGCCAGTGCTGTGCGTAAGAGGGATGGGTGGGGCCTCCCTGGGGGCGCAGGGGTTAAGTCTCAGCCTATGGAGCTGTCCACAGCCACTGCAGCGGGAGTTCGATCCCCGGCCAGGGAGCTTCCCACAGGGCGCAGCAGACCCCTCCTGTCTCCCCGCTGCTCCCCTCAGCAGTGGATTTCAGTGGACCCATCCGTCTGCTCCCCACTCTGTCTCTGGGGAATCTTCTCACTTCCGCCACACCTCTGGCCTGCACCCTAGCTTGTGTGCATAAATAAATAAATCTTTTTTTTTAAAGATTTATTTCCTTATGCATACAAGCTGGGGTACAGGGCAGAGGTGTGGGGCAGGCCTGCTGTGTGCTCAGTAGGCAGGTGTGGGTACCCCTGTGTGCTGGGCTGGGGGACTGCGATTCCTTCCAGAAGGAATTTTATGTTGAGCAAGGAGATGAAGAGCCGGGAAGACCCCGGACCCGTCAGCTTGTAGGATGGCCCCCAAATGACCCAGACAAAGGACCCCTTCTTCTATGCCAGCAGGTCCCTGACCTATCCTGGGGACAGGGCAGGGCAGGGCAAGTTGGCTTTGCTGGTCAGACGGGGACCCTCAAGTCGGGCGAGGCCCAGAAGGACGTCTGCTTGTGTCCTTTATCCACAGCAATTTCCTTCTTTGCCGAAGGAATCTAGCCTGTACTCGCCACGGTCAGGGCCAGGGAGCGCGCTGTCTACCCAGCCCCTCGCTGCGTGTGGGGGCGCTCTGGGCATTCCCCCAGCCTATGCTGCGGCGTTGTTAATAGGGATTCTTTGAGAAAATGAGGTCCTGGGTCAAATAGCATTAAACAAAGTTATTTTCTTCACCATTTTTCGGAGAGGGTTTTCTTACTTTGGGTTTTTGTTTGTTGCCTTTTGCTTTTGCTTGCAGGACTTCTCAGAGTCTTTGATATGTAAATTTCCAAAAGTTGGGTGGTGAACTTTCTGAGACTGCAGTATACGCTGGGACTGACTTTGGGCTCTTCTGCTGCAGGGCTAGAAAGAAGTTTCCTGTGTCCAAGGGGGAAGGGAGGCCACCTTCCTCTCTCTCGTGGGAGGTCTGGGTCTCTAGACCGCCATTCCACCTGTCCCGCAGAGCTCTTTGAAAACCCTTCAACTGGATTAAAGATTTGATTAACTCGCCTTTGTTCTCAGTGATTTGACCTTGGGTGAACTGATCCAATTCTTTATGGCCCTTCCATTTTCTCCTCATTGAACTGGGATAATGGGCCTCCTTTCACTCCCCACTTCAGGGCCTACCCGCCCCCAAAGCATTTCTGTGTTGTATTATTAGCATCTACTTCCCTGAATTGCTCTGTGTTATTTCCTCTATAGGTTCCGACTCCCCAACCTGGGCAAAAGCAACCTGAGGGCAGAGGCCCTTGGGTAGTAGGCCCTAGTCCCCCAAAGCCCCAGTAGCGTGGACCTGAAGCTGGGGTGCTGGATTCGCTTCCCCATCTGCCCCTTGGGCTCCTGGAGACTCATTTTTGTCTCCTATTTAAAAACTGGGAGAGTGATTTATCACACAAGTTTCCACAGACTCCTTGTGATTTCTATCAATCATTTATCCAGCTCGTGCCAGCTGCGTCCCGAGCTCCATGCCGATGTTGGGGCCCCACAGAATTCTCTGGTCCTCTCCCATCTCATTTCTTTTGGGCTTTGCATTGATAAGGGAGGTGGTCCTGGTCAACCATGTTTATCAGGCTTTAAAAACCCTCAGCATGCAGAAGCAGCAGATGAACATAATTAAAATGGAGGATTAGTCCATGAGCTCTGGTTCCCCACCCAGCCCTTCCTCCCGGGGCAGTTAGATCCACAGTAACGGGGGACCTGCTTCTCTTTATTCTAAAGACTTGTATTTTTGAACTGGTAGTTGGGGCTGCGGGGGAAGGGCAGGATGCAGGGGAGGAGAAGGCTCCGATGAATGGAGGTGGGAGGGCTGGCAGGGCAGGCACCCCCAACATAGCCGTCAAAGCCGAACAAGAGAACGTTGTGCGGCGGAGCGTCCTCCCGGCTCCGTCCTGGCCCCGAAGGACCACCCTGGGAAGCCCTCTCGAAAACCCATCCATCACGGACAACAGTCTGCTTTCTTTCCCCTCAACATCCACGGCACAAAAATGTGCTCCACTAATGGAAACCTTGTGCGGGCCTCGCCGAGGGCTGCTCTGCGGAGCGCGGAGAGGAAGCCGGCGTGTGTGCAAGAACGCACAGGGGCGGGCTGGCGGACGTGGGTGCAGGCACACACTCACACTCACACTCGCGCGCACGTGGACGCGCGCACGTGGACACAAGCACGGCCGGGGAGGCCTGGTGGCGGCTGCCTCTGTCACGCCCGCAGCCAGGAGGCGAAGCCCAGCAAGGAGCGTTCTCTCCAGCTCCCCAAATCACCAGGAGGGGGTGGGCGACCCCTCCTCTGTTCTCAATGTTTCCGAGGCACCCCAGGGTGTCTGCGCGGGGGTGGGTGGGGGGCGTGGGTGGGTGTTCAGAGGCTCTTTCATACCCTGTGGCAGGAAGAAAAGAAAAAGACAGATCGCGTCTCAGTGCCCCTCGATTGCCCTGGGTTTGTGCCACTGGCATGTGGTCTGTCTGGGCCTGTCCTCAGGGTGCCTGCGCGTGGCTCAGGGGCTGCACGGCCCGATGCAATTGGCAGCCCCATTTTCCCCTCCTGGAGGACAGAACACCCATGCACAGTCCTGACTCGCCATTCTAACAGACCCTTAAGACAGACAATAGCACTTACAGGGTGTGAATAAAAGCCAGTTTTGGGGTGTGAGCTGAGGCCTGTGCTCCCATCTGCATCTGTGGGAACCGCTGTGTGATCTTAGTCAGACTTTCAACCTCTCTGATCTATAGCGCGGCCCACCGGAAACTGAGCCCGGCAGGCATGACGGTCGCTGGCCTTTCCGGTTCTGACCCTCCTGGAAGCCTTGTCGCGGGGGATTATCTGTGGGGGGCCAAGAGTGGCAGAGGCGTGGATTCAACGAAACAGTGGTGACTGACTTTGTTGTTTTTTTTTCAATTTCACTTTCTGTTTGCCTTTGGAATGTAACTGGAGCACACATTAGACAGAAACTTCCTCTCCCTCCCTGCCCCCTCTCTTAGCTCCTCTGTTTAGTCCTCCAGGCCTGGTTGGGGGTGAAGGAATGTGGGTCTTGCTGAAGGGGTGGGAGGGAGGATGTAGGAGAGGAAGGTTTCTGCTTGGGGGCAGGAGGTTGTGGCAGGAATGCTTCAGGCACTGGAGAATTGATCAACTATAAGATCATTCTAATCCCTTCCCCTTGTCCAAAAAGGTAGAAGATTGTGAATAGAACATTCCTCACGTGAAATACCATATATACCTGCCTAGGAGATGCCCTGGGAAAACCAGCAGTGATGTTTAAAGGATGAGCCTAAAAGAAAAAAAATCAGAGAAGCCCTTGTTCTCCCTTTTGTCAATTACCTACCTTCCCTAGAGTTTCCAGCCCAAACCAGGTCCCTGCAAAACTGGTTTTGGGGGACAGTGGTCCTCCCACAGGGAGTGGACACTGGGAAGGAAGACAGCCTATTAATGGCGCTTCTATTGCCATTTTCCCTCCACCATGCCTTGGCAAATGGGACACATTTCTTTGAAGGCAGCATCTTCTATGTGAGCATATACGGTAACTGAGGCATTCCAGAGGCAGCCTCTCACCAATCAGGAGTTAGGCCCTCTCTGCATTTTTCTTTAAGAAAGGGTTTTAGGTCCTCTAAGGAGCAGCAAATCAGCTGCAGTCTGCAGCACTGTCATGCCCCAGCCTTCCCTTCCGGCATCGCTGTCTCGGTGAGGGAGGGGAGCAGAGTCTGTGTTACGTGGGCCTTGGCACCCAGGTGTTGGGGAGAGGAGGGAGATGCTGGCCCCGTGGAGGTGGCTGAGCTGCTGAAGCCATTGTTGCTTCTGAGGGTGGCTGGAGGGGGAAGAAGAGAAGAAGGGAGGAGAATTTTGCAAATCGGTACATCTCTAGGCGGCTGTGTGTGTACGTGTGTATCATGCCCAGATGACCCTGGACAGTACTGGGCAAGTGGTAGGGACTCAGGAAGGGAAAGGCAGCACTGTTTCCCCAAGAGAAGGTGTCCTGGAGCAGCTGGCAGCCTGTGACTTCAGAGCCACCAGCTGCAGGAGGGACGAGGGGAACTGGGCCGTGCCACAGTGAGGCGCGGGGCTGCCTGACAGGCATCGTGTCTTTTCTCCCTGTAAGCTTTGAAGGTCAAGGCTCACCACTTCCAGTTACCCTCTCGCTGCTTCTTCACTTCCCCTTTGCTTGGTTCTCCTTTCGCTCAGGCTGGAGGGCCCAGGAGGCTGCGCCACAAGGCCTCAGAGCCCCTGAAGAGGGCGTCCATCTCTGGACACGTTTCCTGGTCCAGACGCCTGAGATGCTTGACCTCCTGGAGTCTCCCCTTTGTGTTCCCTTTAAATGGTGGGCTCTTTCCCACGCAGGAATCGAGGTTGAGAGAAGCTCGCAAGGCAGGCCCTCACCAGACAGTCCTTACCCCCTTCCAGGCGCTGGGGTCTGGGACCTGGGACTTGGGCCCCGGGGGGTGACGATAAGCAGGCTCACGCCCTACCTGGACACCTGCCCCCAGTGCCGCCCTCTGGTCAGCGTCACTAAGGACCTTTATGGATCCTACCTCTGCCCTGCAGAACCAGCAACTCTGGAAGACTTGCCCAGAGATATGTGTCCCCCTGACCCCTCGTGGAACCCTGATGCTCCCTAATGTTTGAGAGGCACTGACCAGACAATGACCCTGCTGGGTATTCTGTGTTTGAGACCGGGGGCTGGGCCACATCAAAACTTTCCAGCTTCGAGGTTCCGCTTTCAATGATTTTACCAAGGAAGGAAGTTGAATGTGGCTACAGCAGGCCTGGGTCACACCCCCATTTTCAGAGGTAGTGAGCCCTTCTGACCCTTTTGAGAGTGAGGAAGGTTAGCCACTGTTCCTCTTCACCCCCTGTTCCTGCTTTCCCTTAACTATTCTAAGCTTTTCCTTTGCTAACCATTTTCAGAGTTTTTGGCTTTTTTTTTTTTTTTTTTACATACAAGCTGGGGTACAGGCCAGAGGCGTGAGGCGGCGAGAGGGCTCACCAGAGACAGAGTGGGGAGCAGAACAGGCAGATCAGAAATACACTGCTGAGGGGAGCAGCGGGCGAGGCAGGAGAGGTCCGCCCCACCATGTGGGATTCTCCCTGGCCGGGCGTTGAACCTGCGTCGCCACTGCCAACAGCTCCACCAGGGAGGCCCGTTTTTGGCTTTTTTTAAAAGGCGGTTTTAAGAATTTCAAGTCTAGGAAGGTATATCATGTGGAAGAAGATTTCTATAAGACACAATAACAAGAAATACAGCAAGAAAGAAACAGGTGAGATGGTGAGTTCAGTACCAGGCGGGTAGTGATCTGGTCTCGATTTTAAACACCACGCTCCAAAATCCACACAGGGATGGTTATGCCTTTAAGAAGGTTTTTAAAAATTTTTTGATTGATTAGGAGGACAGTGATTTCTACATATTTGAGAGACATATCAATGCATTATGTGGGAACATAGCCTTACAAACGAGAGAAACTACAGCAGGGAAATCCTCTCTGTTTCAACAATTTGCATGATGTAGAAGCTTAGACAATTGCTGGTGGGTCTTTTGGGGCAAAGACAAGGTGAAATAGACAAATCTCCACAAATGGAAAGTTTAATTTTTTCTCTCAGTATTTAACAGATTAAGTCATAGAAAAATAAAAGCATAGAGCTTTGAACAGTGCAATTAATACGGTTGGTTTAATGGATGTATGTAGAATTCTCTACCTAATAAATGGAAAACAAACATTTTTTCAAGCATAATTGGGATATTTAAGAAAATTGTCTGCATACTGTGCCATCATCAATCAAGTTGAGAAATTTCAAAGAATTGGTATCTTATAGATAACATACTATGACTACAAAGAAATTAAGTAAGACCTACAAACCAAGAAAATGACTTAAAAAATTCCGTGTTTCAAAGTTTGACTTTGACTCCAGGGCCAAAGAAGTACTCATAGTGGAAATTAGAAAACACTCAATATTGATTGATAAGGACCTATTTAATCCATATTAAAAGATAGAGGAGAAAGCAAGGGGTAGGAAATGAAGGCAGCGAGAGAGATTCTTTAGTGGGGAGCCATCCTTCTCCCCCTGGGGTCTGCAGGCTTGCAGGGTCTGCCCCCCGAAGTTCTAGGAAGTACCTGATGAGTGTAAATTGCTGGGCCACGTCTTGAGTCTCCTGGAGGCAGAGGCAGGGACCTGGGACAACCCATTTCCTGGAGGTGTCCCTCGGGAGGGAGCTTAGAGGTGGTTAGAAGTTCCTGCCCAGCTTGGTGGACAATAGTTACAATAGCCACGACTAGGGAGGAGAAGAATGTGTGTGTGTCATCTGCTCCGCGTAGGGAAACAGCTGCAGAGGCAGGTAGAGCAGCTGGGGAAGTCCAGCAGTTTCAGCTTCCAGCACGAGATCCCCTCGATTCCCCATCTGTAAAATGGGGAGAGCAGTAATACTTGTCTGTGTGGTGTTATGCCCTCCTGGGGAGGATTTCGTAAGCGCTTGTTGTCACCACGAGCTGTCAAGCATGCATGGTCAGCAAGAGTGAAGTTCCACGGGACAGCACAATTCATGGTGGGGAAAGCACCTAAGTGGCCCAGCACCTGCTGCACCCACCGCGGGCCCCCCGCCCGAGACAGGTGCGCCTTCTTCCAGAGAGCTCTGCAGTCATTGTGGGTGCCCAGTAAGCGTTTTGGGCTGAGTCTGAAAGACAACTGAGAGGTGCTGTGCCCCTAAAATCTCAGGCAGCAATGAATCATTTCAGGGACTTGCGTTTCACCTCCTGCCCTGAGCTGGATCTTCATTCTTAAGTTCAAAGAACCCCCAGGGAAGCAGAGAGTGGGCCAGTTGAGCTGGGTACAAATTTCTTTTCTTTTTGGTCGTGCGTTTCTATTTCTAAAGGCAAAGAAGATGCCTCCATCTCTCCCAAGACTCAGAATGTCCAGCAAAGTTGCTGGTGTCTTTATGGTGTGGCTGAAAATGAGACAGATGGTCTCTAGATGTAGAGGCACATCTCGGGGGGGGCGGCGTGAGGACGATAAAACATTTCCCAGGGTCCCCACCATGCCCAGTGGGCTCTTCATGTGTGCTTGTCACCGCTGTGCCCTGTGAGCAGGCCCCGGTCATCGTCCCCACTGAACTGATAAGGAGACTGAGGCTGGGGGACTCGCTGGCTGCAGGCTTCAGCATCACACCGGAGCCTTCTAGATGTTTGGAAATTCAGCCACTTTGACAGGCATGATCCTCAGAGGCTGCACCCACCCCTGAGGTGGCCTAACCGCACCATGGTGGGTTTGTCCCCAAGGGTCAGCCTTGTCCATGCTCTGACCCACTCCAACGGGGCTGACCTCCCATTTGGGCTGATTCTAGTACCCAAACTGGAGGGACAGGGTGAGGGCTGCCTGGGGCAGGGGCAGCCAGAGAGGAGCCAGGAAATCATGTTTTTATTCTTTTATGATGGTGGTGCAGACTGTGTATGTGTGAGAGACAGAGACAGAGAGAGAGAGAGAGGCTTTCAGAGAGGGAGAGCATATTGCCTTTGTATGAATGTGTCTGTCTTAGTCTTTTTTTCTACAAACCACAGACCAGTTACACATTCTTTGGCAGTTTCCTGAGGATGAACTTCAGATTTTGTGGAGAAAGGGAAAAAAGCAAAGACAGAAAAGACTTGAAGTGGGGAAGAAGTGAAACTGCCATGGAGTGCAAGCCCACGTGCGTGCGCGCGCACACACACACACACACACACACACACGACTCCTGGCAATAGGAAGTGAGACTAGATCTTTTTCATGAATGGGCTTAACTCAGCCTTGCTGAACTTCCGCTCTCCCATTCACCAGCATTCAAATTTCACCTTCTGACCATCCGAGGCAGCTGGCGGCTGGCCCGGGAGCAGGGAGCGCTTTGAGATCCTCCCCTGCTCTCGGCAACTGTGTGCTTATGAGAACCATCCTTTTTGAGCTGGTCAATCCAAAATGACCAGGGTGTTTACAAGATACCAGATTTGGGGAGAACTGACCCTAGGGTACCCCGGCTCCCTGGAGGGGCTGTTGCTGACACCCTGGAGAAGCCGGGAAATTCCGGTGGGCCAGCCTGCACGGGAAGCACTCCGAGGGGCCGCTCCGGGAAGCCTTGGGCTGCCAGCCGCTGCGCTGGGGAAAAGCCTCCCTTTGGAGAGGGCTCCTCATAGCAACTCCTGCGGAGCCACGGGCCACGCGCTGGGGCCGGCCCTTCATTTTGGGTGAGAGCAGGATGAGGACCAGAGAGCCAGCACAGCTGCTGCCTCAGTTTCCAGAGGGCTTTGTCAGGCCCTGGGAGGGGAGCTGAAGCACCTTGAGCAAGTCATTTCATGTCGCCGTCCCTCAGGTTCCTCCCAAGGTGTCCACGCCAGCATGGTGGCGGTCAGACTCGGGGGCCGAGGCCGAAGACCCCCCCAGTGCGAGCTCCCCAAGTCCCTAATGTCACAGTGTGGAAAGAGTGAGGCCAGCCCTGCACTGCTGTGCTTTCTGGGACGGTGACAGCCACGGCTGTTCACTAGTGAGAGGGAGGGGAGGATACAGGCATGGCTTGACTGGACACCAAAGAAGGAGAAGAGAAAGGTGGGGGGCAGAGAGATACCACAGGGCTGCCCTGGTTTTTATTTCGTCCCCCTCTCGAGAGGAAGGTCAAAGAGACCGGCTCTTCTTGCCTGCTTCCTGCATACTTAGAATCCTCACCGAGGCCCCCGGTCTCCACACTCAGTTGGGCTGTAGAGGGTCCCCCCCAGATACCCATGTCTTGAATATTTGGGTCCAGAGGCAGGGGCTGGGCTGAGATGAGCTTCAGACTGTCTCCCGCTTGCTAGCCAGGAGTCTCCCCGAAGGCTGAGTCCAGAACAAAGCCCGGAGCTGCATTCCTCTCCTGCAGCTGCTGGCGGCCGCTGTGGGCACTGGGAATGGACTCGGAAATACCAGCAGGCTTTGTTGGGGCTGATTACTCACAGCAAAGGAATGACATCCATTCCGCTGGACTTTCTAGGGATTGGCCTGCAGCTGGAGCGTCCTCTCCATGGCCCCCTCTGCAGCAGAAGGGCTAGCGAGGCCCAGGGCTGGGGGTGGGGGTGTGTGGGGGGGTGGCAAGTGCGGCCCTCTGTTCCTGGATCCCTGGTCGGGCCTCTCCTTTGATGGGGTCCGGCTCTGGGTGTTCCTCCCCTGTGATAGCTGCTGGCGTCTGTCAACCCCTATTTTCCTGGTCTCCCCTGCTTCCTGACCTTGCAGAGCAGGGAGGTAAATCTGAGCACAGAGCAGAATCAGGGGAACAGGCACTCAGAGGGCAGGGTGCCCGTGGATCTGAGGGGCTTTGATGACACAGGCTGCTCCGCCTCTGGGGACAGAGTGCCGTCTTGTGCCCTTGGGACAGACGAGGACACAGAGTATAGAGAGAGCAGGAAACTCGTCCAAGGTCCCCCAGCTAGCCAATGAGGGAGTTAGGAATCCAGGCCATTTCTGCTCACTCACAAAGCGTGAGAGTTTGGCCGCCCGGCTCTATTCTGTGTGTTCTTTATTACTCCTGTGTCTATGAGAATGCAAGATTAAGCACTCCCTGAGGGTAAAGGCCACATCTTCTGTTTTCTCATCTCTGCAAGATACCAGGAACTCGTGGAAAAAGCAGCTGTCAGAATGTGCTGAGATGGGGGGGCCGCAGCTGCCTGTGGAGGGTCCGGAGGCCACAGCAGCTGAGGGGACCCCAGAGCACTCTGGAATGCGTCCGTGGCCGGCCCCTCTTCCTAGTCTGCCGCCGCTCTCCCCCACTATTCACGGCTGTGCTTTTCATTCCTTTCCCATCTGCCTGTTAGACTTGTCCTCTCTGGGGCTGGCAGGGGCCACCTTCTCCTGGAGAACGCCTGCTCCCAGATGACTGATTTTCTTTCCACTCTTTCCTGTGCCACATTTGGTTTCCCAATAGCTTCCATGTGCACCGCTCTCCACGTCTCTAAACCTGGGGACCCTCTGTCCCCCTCACATTCAGCTCTCCAGGAGCCCCTCCTGGGCCAGCGACTGGCCACTGGAGGCCCCCACTGGCCACTGTGATTTTCTAGCCCCCTTTCCAGGCAGCTGGCATTCCACAGAGGCTGCAGCGGCCTGTCTCCAACCGGAATGGTTGTGGGGTGGGAGGGCCCGCGGCATCAAGCCTGGGTCCACCTCTGCTCTCCCCGTTTTAAAGATGAGGGGCCGGAAGCTCAGATTGGACAAGCAGCTTGCCTGAGGTCACACACTGGAAGATGGGGCGTCTAGACTGGAGCACAAGGCCTCTGTTTCCAAATCCTGAGTGCAGACTTCCAAGAAAGATGAATTGTATTTGGTCTGGCTTTTGTGTTGAGAGTTATTGTCTTTTATTTTTTTAAAGATTTATTTATTTATGCTTACAAGAACTGGGGTGTAGGCCAGAGGTGTGGGGTTGTGAGTGGATTCACCAGAGACAGAGTGGGGCGCAGAACAGGCAGATCTACTGAAACCCACTGCTGAGGGGAGCAGTGGGGAGACAGGAGAGGTCTGCTGTGCCATGTGGGAAGCTCCCTGGCTGGGGATTGAACTTGTGCTGCAGTGGCTGAGGATAGCTTCATAGTGCTGAGAATTAACCCATTGCACCACCAGGGAGGCCCTTGATTATCTTTTAAATCAGAAAAATTATGATTTCTACAAGGCACTTGACCTGCTAGGTATTCTGTTCAACTTTAAACTTCACTCATTTTGAATATATGCGAATGTCCTAGGAGTGTCACAGGAGTGTGAATGCTGTGAACGGCAGCACAGGGAGGAAGTGGGTGGTGAGACAAACCATTTCCATGCCTTACAGCTAATGGTGCCATTTCCTAGAATAATTTGTAAATAAGCCCCAACATTTTCATTGTGTCCAGCATGATTTTATCCACATAATGTTTGTCAGATCATGTAGCCGTGTGAGTTAACCCAAAGGGGTTTTCTGTGTCCATTTGCAAGTAAGTAATTGCTTTTGTAAAAAACTCAGCTAAAACTTATAAATGAGCAATTTCCCCACCGTGTCTCCTGGACAGCTAGGGGTCTTCCCAATGAGTGGAACGTGCTGTCAAGGATGTGTACCTGACCAGTGCTGACGACTTGCTTGAGGCACTTAGTATTATTTTGGATAAATAGTAGTTGTGTGTGGACTCTGTTTTAAACCTTCAGCAAGTTCCCCAAACATTTCTATAAAATTGGAGTAATAAAATATCTTCCCAGTGTCCACTGACTCTTGAAGGCATAGGCAAAATGTAATATAGTCATACAGTGGAATACTATTCAGCCTTGAAAAAGAGGAAATTCTGATGCGTGTTATAACATGGATGTGCTATGAAGATGTTAAACGAAATAAGCCAGACACAGAAAGACAAATACAGTATGACCTCACCTTACATGAGTCACCCAGAGGGGTCAAGTTCATAGAGAGGAAGTAGAGTGGCAGTTGAGAGGGACTAGAGGAAGAGAGAATGAAGGATTATGTTTAATGGGTACAGAGTTTGGGAACTGAAAAGTTTTCTGGAGATGGATAGTGGGGATGGTTGCACAGCAATATGACTGTACTTAATCCTACTTAATTGTGATTAAAATAATCAAAAGTTAAATTAAAATGATTAAAATTACAAATGTATTTTACCACAATAAGTAGGTTAAAAAGTTAAAAGAGCAAAAAGCAGAAGAACCTCATGGAGCTTTAAACTGGATCAACAAAATATTGTAACTAAAGCTCTGAGCTTCATGCCTAGCACTATGATTATTTTTGTCATTATTGTTTCAGTTTCCTCACCTGTAAAATGGTGATTCTGAGGTTACCTCTGTTGGGGCACAAAGGAAATCATTCTGTGCTCCTCTGAGTTCTTCTAAGCTGGCAAATAATCAAACAAGCATCAGACAGATTAAGAAGAGAAAAATTCGCAAAGAGGTTTAATAATAACATTTATTCCTCCTGTGTACATCTAAAAGACCCAGCTTGACAGAGTCTCTCCCACGTGACTTCAGACGCCATTTTAAAATAGGTTAGCTAGGACAGGGAGACTGGGGAAAGAAAAAAGGAAGTTTAGTGAGAGAGCTTGTGGTGGTGGTGGGGAGGGGAAGCACTTTAGACAAAGGTATGGAGATTTAAGTTCTACCCTCTCCAGTGAAAAGAGATAAGGAGACTGGGTCTTGAGAAAGAGAGACCCTATCAAGGGAGAAATTTACAGATAACTATCAAAAGTAGCTCCCACCCAAACTCCTGAAACCCTCCCATGTAATCAAACTTTGCCAAAGACATATTTTGGGGTGGCATATTTTTGTTCCCTTTTTAGGGAGCATAACCCTTTTAGGGGTCTTTTTTTTTTTTAAAGATTTATTTATTTATGCATACAAGAACTGTGGTGTAGGCCAGAGTTGTAGGGGGTGAGAGGATTCCCCAGAGACAGAGTGGGGAGCAGAACAGGCAGATCTACTGAAATCCACTGCTGAAGGGAGCAGCGGGGAGACAAGAGAGGTCTGCTGCGCCCTGTGGGAAGCTCCCTGGCCGGGGATCGAACTCGTGCTGCAGTGGATCTGGATAGCTTCATAGTGCTGCGCTTAACCCCTGCGCCACCCGGGAGGCCCCTTTTAGGGTCTTTGTCCTCCTTGGAGATTTACTGTGGTATTACCATACATTGCACTAATGTTTTTCTTAAATTGAGATATAACTTGTATCGAGAGCACAACTATGATATGTCCAACTGGGTGAACTTTATGTGTTTCTCATGCACAGAATGCTTCCTGTGTGCCTCCTTGCTAGGACCACCCTGCTTTCTTACCCCGTCAGGGTTTTCATGGGATTAAATAAAACCCTTAGCACGAAGTCTAACATAGAATCGCTCAGTGATAACATTCCTAATAATAGCATTGTTTATGAGTAACTTATTAGTTACTGCTGTTTGAAAAAAGATGACAATAGAGGTGCTAACACTGCCAAAAACTATTTAGAATACAGTGGACGCAGAGCAAGGGCCTGGGTTAAAGGCTCGGCTCTTCGCTCCCATCAGCTAGCGGTGTGGCCTGGGGCAGGAGGGTGCACCTTGGACGTCATCAGAGGGCTTCATCCCTAAAATGAGGGACTCTGTCAGAATAATCTCCATGACTCTACAAATCTTGGAACATTCTACATTCTACAAATCTTGGAACTGGGCTGTGTAGTCCCACAAGGGGCTGAGGAATATGTGGAAACTGAGGGCCATGTGACGGTCAAGCCCACCGGCCTTCCCCACCCAGCCATTGGGGTGGCCCCTGTTCCTGACTGCGAGGTCGATACAGAGTGGTTCTTGCCACAACTCTTGAAGCTGCCCCATCAAACCAGGCTAACTGGTTGAGCTGTAGGGATTAGAAGACTTGCTCTATATTTGCATCAACCTACCAGTGGCCAAGTGCACTCATCTCTTGGACTATATTGGCAGCAGAATTTCCATCCGCTCAAGCAGCTGCTGATAGCTGAAGGGTCTGGGGTGGTCTCTGTTAACCCGCCAGCTGCTTAAACAGCAGGCCAGAGGAGCTTCCTCTGGCTCCCTCTGAGCTGCAGCTGTTCAGGCTAGCATTGGAACAATGGTTGACTTTCGCGACAAGAATGTGTCAAAATCGATTTTTTTTTAAATGCAGAAAATTGCTTCAGGTTGACTTACAAGCTAGTCCAAATATGCTCTCTAGAATACAAAATATGATTATAAATCGGCCCCAAAAATGCCTTACCTAGAGCAAGTCCTCAGTAAATGTTAGCTCTTTGTTATTAACATCAGATCTCACAGAATTATGAGATTAAATAACGATGGTAGCCAAATTCTACTAATCTTTTCAAGACCAGCTCAGATTCCCTTTCCTCCAGGAATTTCTCCTGGACTCCCTAGCCTCTCTTCATCTCTGACATTTATTCATTCATCAAGGGCTTTTCAAGCGATTGGGGTCCCAGGTGCTGAGGAAAGCGTGGCCAAGTTCCTCACCCTTATGAATTTTGTATTCTGGTGAAGAGAGACAGATAATAGATAGCTTACACGTTCTGAAAGCGATAGAGCACATTCAACCTGTTGAGCAAATAATTTCTGAGCACCCACTATCCGCCCGACATGCTTAGGTATCAGGGACTGTTTCGGAAATTGTTATTGTTTTATTTATTTTTTAAAAAGATTTATGTTTGGGCCTCCCTGGTGGTGTAACTGGTTAAGCACAGCACTGTGGAGCTGTCGGAGGCTGCTGCGGTGCGAGTTCGATGCCCGGCCACTCAGTCCAACTGTGCTTGATTATGGAAGGGTGATGAGATCCCCCTGTGCTGCTCTGTTCCGAACCATTTTGTTTGTTTGTTTTCAAAGATTTATTTATTTATGCATACAAGAGCTGGGGTGTAGGCCAGAGGTGGGGGTGCGTGTGAGAGGATTCTCCAGAGACAGAGTGGGGAGCATTGGTGCGCCAATGCTCTCCTGCCTGGCCCACCGCTCCTCTCAGCAGTGGGTTTCAGTGGATCCGCCTGTTCTGCTCCCCGCTCTGTCTCTGGTGAACCCTCTCACCGCCCCAAACCTCTGGCCTGCACCCCAGCTTGTATGCATAAATAAATAAATCTTAAAAAAAAATAGAAAGATTTATTTTTATTTATTTATGCATACAAGGTGGGGTGTAGGCCAGAGGTGTGGGGCGGTGAGAGGGTTCACCAGAGACAGAGCGGGGAGCAGAACAGGCGGATCCACTGAAACCCACTGCTGAGAGGAGCAGCGGGGAGACAGGAGAGGTCTGCTGCGCCCTGTGGGAAACTCCCTGGCCGGGGATCAAACCCGTGCTGCAGTGGCTGGTGACAGCTTCATAGTGCTGAGACTTGACCCCTGTGCCCCCAGGGAGGCCCAGTTATTGTTCTAAATAAGAGAGTTTCTCAATGAAAGGAGCTTTCCTGTTAGTGGAGAAACAGATAATGAGCAATTGATAAGAAGGTTTGAGATGGCAAATGTCTGAAAAAAAGGAATCGGAGACGTGGGCCTTTGGGGCAGGGGACAGGAGGTTGCTGCCCCCAACCAGGAGGTCAGTCACCAGTGGCCTCACGGATGCCTGAAGCCACGACTGGCTCTTTCCGCAGCCTCCCGCCTCACTTCTGTGTCAGGTTTTAACTTCCAGAACACTTTTCTTTCAGGGTCGAGGATTACAGGATCCTTAAAGAGAAAAGTGATAAATACTATGATGTCTGTTTGTGAGGAAACAGAGAGAAAGGTCAAAAGTCCTAGCCGCGGCCTCCCAGAAAGCTGGGGCAGAGCCCAGGAGTGGATGGCGCTCTCCTAATTCGGGGTGCTTTGTTCTTCCCACCACATGGTTTGCCAGTCCCATAATTTGCCAGACCTGCGTCAACTCTAGATCCATTTTGTGCATTTAGAATAAATTATCTGATTTGGGACTTTGAAGAATAAACTTTCCTTCTCTTTGACTCCCGCCGCTGCCCGGCGCTCTGTCTTCGGCACTGGCTCCCCACACCTTCCTCGGGGTGATGGAAGGAACCAGGGACTTGGGCAGAGTGGGTGGCGGGCACTTGGGGCGACAGCTCAGTCCAGCTGTGCTTGATTATGGAAGGGTGATGAGAGGCCCCTGTGCTGCTCTGTTCCTAACTGTTATTTTTTCATTTGTTTTCAAAGATTTATTTATTTATGCATACAAGAGCTGGGGTACAGGCCAGAGGTGGGGGGGGTGAGAGGATTCACCAGAGACAGAGTGGGGAGCAGAACAGGCAGATCTATTGACGTACACTGCTGAGGGGAGCAGTGGGGAGACAGGAGGTCTGTTGCGCCCTGTGGGAATCTCCCTGGCTGGGGATCGAACTTGTGCTGTAGTGGCTGCAGATAGCACCATAGTGCTGAGACTTAACAGGGAGGCCCCTGTTCCTGAACTGTTGAATAGACATTTGAAAACCTGAACAACGGTGCTGAACAGAGAGGGCAGCTGCTGTTGGACCAGGCCCTGGACACCTATCCCTGTTGCAAGCCCAGCTTCTACCTACCCCTGGGTTTCCTGCCCCTTTGGGAAAATGCATACCAGTTGTTGGGGGTGGACAGTGGCTTGTGAACCATTTGGGAAGAGGGTGATTCCTACAGTGAATTCCTCATTGCTTTCCTTGATCCACTCCATTTCAAAGTCCGAACAGCAGCTGTGGTTGTTTTTGAAAACAGAGCTCATCACTTCTCTCCCTGGCTCCAAACCCTGCAAAATCCCCTTCTGGCTCAACAAGGCTTATACCTGCTTGCATATGACCCCTTTTACTTCTCCAGCATTATTGCAGATCAGATCCCCTTTCCCACCCCCTGACTCTGAGTCTCAATAGAGACTAGGCTGTTCCCTCTGCTTAGAGTATTTTCCCCTCTTCTCGCCTGCTTCCTACTGAGTAAGTATATCTCTTACTCAGCTTTCTGGTCTCAGCTTAAATGTCACTTCCCTTGGTTGCTCAGACTAGATCATATCCTCCATAGCACTTATTTGCTTCAAGAGAGTACCTGTCACATGTGTGCTTAAAAAACCAAATTGTTTAGTAGTTCTTCCCCTCCCCCATCCATCCCTTTGGTAATATGATCTCTCTAGGATACTGCCTGGTGCTTTATGCAAGTTTGTTGAATGAACAAATCCATATGCCCTGAAGGCGGGGGGTGGGGGGGAACAGTTAAGATAATTGAATCCAATGAGTCTCTTTTGCAGACTTCCTGTCAGATGCCCCCCCATCTTTGCTTCCATGTCTTGTGCCCACAAACTTGTGGGCTCAGCACAGACTGTTGGGTCTAAGGAGCCAGACTTGGCCCTGGTTTAATGCTCAGGTCAGCCTGTGAATGTTATTAAGCTCCTTGAAGCCTGTGTTTCCTCATCTGTAAAGTGGTGGTGATGATAATAACACCCATTTCTCAGGGCTGTTGTTGTTATGAAGTGAGAGCAGGTGTGTGAAGCCAGGTGCCTGCCACCAGATGGGGGGTACCTAAGTGTAAGAGATCATGGTCCTGCTGTCGGTTGGTTTTCAGGTGGCTTTGACAAGGTGAAATTTCCCTTATGTTGCATTATGATCCATTTCTCTCTAAATCTGGTTCTACCTTTGGGCTTGCACGGAATCAATGTGACACGTTCCACATTAACACCACTGAGAATCTGAAGACAGTATCTTGTTGGCTTAGAGTCTTCTCCAGTTTTCAGTTTCAAACTTTTCAGCATCTTGACCCTTCCCTAAATAGTTCTTCTTTGTCTACGTCCCCTCATTTCTCAGGCCATGATAAAAATGAAAGGCACCCAGAATGCCTCAGAGTACAGTCACAAGGAATTACCTGGTATCTGGACTTACTCAAGGTGTAATCAGCTTTATGGCTCTTTCAGCAAATCTCTAGGGGCTCTGTCCTGTGTGTGGAACCGAAGCTGAAGGAAATAATAGAGGGAGTTCAGATCTGAACTCAGGCAAAATAGGTCCTTCCAACCTACCGTTTCTTTTCTTCCTACCTTTTTATTTATTGTGTTAAGAAGGTTATAACTCAGGAGCCCGTGCCTCCACATTCAAGCTCACATACAGAATGTCCTACACATACCCACCAAGGCTGTACAGTTCCTCTTTTAAGAATTGACTTGTCTTTCATTACACTGTTTCAAATTCCGTTCTCTCTTGAGCTGATAAGCCAAATTAGTTCCTGCTAAAGTGTTAATGACTAACCCCAGTTCACCTGCCTTTTTACCACCAACCCTTACCCCCAGGGTTGGATCAATTTGAATTTTAGACATAAATGGCAAGGTGGTGTGGGAGTTAATTTTGAGTAGATGGAGATCTCACTTAGAGCTCTTCAATTCACTATACAAAAAGCTTCTTATTCCACCTGTGTATCAAGCCAACCAACTCTACAAATAGAATCTGGTGGAAAGAAGGGCTATTCCAATGAATAGTCAGTTAATATGAAGACCGCCATCTACTGGCAGATGGTATCTATTAGCCCTAGGTATGTGCAATAAGTCATTGCTACTGATTTTCTTGATTGGATTAACTGATTGATGAGAAACAGTCAGCTCCCCCATTCCTTTTCTCTAATCATACTTCCCTATTGTTACTTTTTAAGCTTTGATTCCTTAATGTGCACAAAATCTCACAGAACCATTGAGCCAGAAGGGATCTTTGGAGGGTATAGCTGTTGTAAGTCATTAACACTTTAGTATAAATTAAACCATCTGATTACCACTAGTCCAGAAGTTGAGCTGAAATTCCAAGGAGATGACAAATTGGTTGTCTTCCTTTTCCTCCTCTGTCTCCATCTTCTCCCCCTTCTTCTCTTCTCTCTCTCATCTTTGAATATAGAAATCTGGCACAAAAACAAAATCTTATTTGGGGAAAGGAAAGGATTGCAAAAACATTTTTATTTACTAAAAGATACCTGTGAAAATTTTTAAAGGGTATGAGTCCACTGACCTTACTTCATTAAGTCTTATTTGTGAATCTCTTGAACAAATGCAATACCTCCTGAAATCTCCCCAATCTTCAAGACCCATATTTCCAGCTCCTTTCATTCTCAAGCAGTTCTTCCAATAAGATATGTATCTGCCATATTCTTATGTACTTTTCATGTGTGCTATGTTTGCTTCCTATATGCCTCTTGTCATGGACTGCTTCCTTCCTGAAGACGTTTGGCTTCTCTTTCTTAGTATCTCACCATTGCACTAAATCTGAATTTCAGCACTGGTCACCTAAAGTAGATATGTTCTTTTTTTAGGACTCCAACAGTGGTGGAATAATGGATACGATCTTTGTTAAGTTCAGGGAGAATATTTTGAATTCAGATATGTTGTATAAGAAGACAATAAACATAGTATTTTTTTGTCTTATGAGTCTCCATTCTTTAATGATTTTCAAATAACATGTTGACATCATGTAAATCCTATTGTTACAGGCAGGGAGAAAGGCACCACAGAACCTCCAAACCTGCCTGTTCTAAATTGGTTCTGCCACCTGTCACATCAGGACAAAACATATAAGACCTTAAGTGGAAAATTAACTTTAATACAATTAGTGTAATAATACAGAAAAGACAAAGAATAGAGTTTTTAAACCAAGCACCCAAAGTCTCCCATCACCTCGTGGGCAAAAGTCCACCCAAATGGGATTGGCACAAAGCAGGGCCCAAAAGCCTGCCCCAAGTCTAAAACACCTTTTGGCAGGGACCCATAAAAAGGGTCAGAAACAGCCAGACGATTCTGGGAGGAAAAGAACAAAATCAAAACCAAGATCAACATTGCCACAGTCACCTCCCCACAGGTCTCTCACCCGCTTCTGTCTCAAGCAGTCCAGGCCAGTGCAGCTTCTCACATGCCTCTCTGCTCCTTGGGCCTCTTCCTACTCTTACTCTCCTCCTACTTCTTTCCTCCTTCCCCTTTGCCTAGCCACCCCTCCCCTTCTTCTCTAGCTTCATCTCTCCTGCTCAGCTCTACCACCCCTGAGGCCCACCCTCTTACACTATGAAAGTGTAGTGAGGGAAGGTAGGAAATATTAAAGGGTTATGGTGCCTTATTTCTTTTTTTTTTAAATTTTTTTTTTAATTTATGCATACAAACTGGGGTACAGGCCAGAGGCGTGGGGCAGCGAGAGGGTTCACCAGAGACAGAGTGGGGCGCAGAACAGGCAGATCAGAAATACACTGCTGAGGGGAGCAGCGGGCGAGGCAGGAGAGGTCTGCCGCGCCATGTGGGATTCTCCCCGGCCGGGCGTCGAACTCGCGTCACCGCTGCTGACAGCTCCACAGCGCAGCGCTTAACCGCTGCGCCACCGGGGAGGCCCAGGTGCCTTATTTCTTTCAGGTGATAAATTCATGGTAAGACTTCACATTCTCTCTCTCTCTAGATATATACAAATGTAAACACACACATATATATATCATTAGATTGTAGAATGTTTGTATTGACATATGTAAGTACCTACTGACTTGGGTTGAAAAGTGAAGACTAAGTGTTTCATTTATTTTTAACAGAGAATAAATATACTTTGGGTAATTAGTTTTACAGTGATGACTGACTTCAATGATTGGGCTAAATTGTGGCTGTTAGAAGTTCAATGTCAAATCTGCAGCTTTAAAAAATTTGAAGACAGTACAAAAAGCATATGATAATATAAAATTATTTTACAAGAAGAGTTTTTGTATATGTGTATTGAAATGAATAATAATTCAATTTATCTCTTTCTAAGTGTGTCAAATTAGAAGTTGCCACTAAGAAAAAAAGCTAGAATAATAGTAATTTTATGAGTCTTGGTAAAGTATTATATTTTAGGTGACTCTTCAGAAACAGAGAAAGTTAACCGCTACAAAGAATGGGAAATAGATATTTATAAGTCAGATATTTTCTAATTCTTTACTTTCAATGATATCAGAGGAGGACTAATAGAATTGTCAGCTGATTATTAAAAATAATTCTTGATGATAGAGCAGTATGTTATTTTTGGCCTAGAACTTGGAAAGAGTTCAGAGAGTTAAATCATATTGCTATAATAAAACTCCATCCTAACTTATTAATGTGAACAAAGTTTCCCAGCATTACTTCTCTAAAAATTAAAACAGGAATAGAGTGGCTACTCTCCCTAATAATTCTGATAATAAGTGAGGTTAAGCATGGGTACCTATATTCATTAAAAAGAAAAGCCTTAGCCATTTCATTAAGTGATAACATTCCAATACAATATTTATTTGAAGTTTTTATTTTAAAGAAAATAGACTCACATGTAATTTCAAGAAATAATACATAGATTTCTGGGATATTCTTCATCCAGTAATAACATCTTATAACATGAGAGTACAATATCATGAGCAGGTCATGAATATTGATAACGTCAAGTTACAGAACATCTCTCTCATCACACGGATTCTTCATCTTGTTCCTTTGCAGTCACACCCACTTCCCACCCTCAACCACCCACTAACCTCGTCTCCATTTCAACAATTTTGTCATTTTCAGGATGGAATCATTCCATATAGATGGAATCATATAGCTTGTAACCTTTCAGAATCAACCTTTTTCACTCAGCGTTACTCTTTGGAGATTGACCCTGAACTTATTACATGTACAGTGGCTTATTCCTTTTTCAGTGCTGAGTGATATTCCAACACAGAAATGTGGACAGTTTGTTCAACCACACCACAGACATTCGAGTTGTTCCTAGTGGGCCTTTACAAATAAAGTCTCTATAAGCATTCATGGAAGTTTTTGTGTGCCCATAAGTTTTCATTTCTCCAGGGTAAATACCCAGGAGTGCCATTGCTGGGATGTGGAGTGACTTATTTAATTTTTAGAGAAATTTGTGACGATTTGGTGTTTATTCTTCAGTAATGTCAAATTCTCCAGTGAAACTGTTTAGGTCTGGAGATTTGATTTATGGGTATTTTAAAATTATGTATTTATTCATCTGTATGACTCTAGTGCTATTCAGATTCTATTTTACAGAAGGTAAATTATAATTATTCGTAAGTTTGTGATTTTGAGGAATTGGTCAGTTTCATCTTATTTGTCAAGTTGATGAGAATAGAGTTGTTTGTAAAATTTCTTATTATCTTGATGTCTTAGGTTCTGCAGTGATAGCACCTTTATTCTCGTTGTAGGTAATTTGTGTCTGTTTTTTTTCCTCATCACTCTTGCAGGAGGTTGTCGATTTTATAGATCTTTTCAAAGAACTGGCTCTCTACTTCATAGGTTGTTCTTTACTGATACCGTTTTTAAAATTTCATTGATTTCTGCTCCTATCTTTATTGTTTCCTTCCTTCTACTTGTCCTTGGGTTTATATATTTGCTTTTCATTTTCTGGGTTCGGTTCTTTTTTTTAAAGGTTTATTTAATTATGCATACAAGATAGGGTGCAGGCCAGAGATGTGGGGTGGCGAGAGGATTCACTAGAGACAGAGTCGGAGCAGAACAGGCAGACTGGCTGATATACACTGCTGAGGGGAGCAGCAGGCGAGGCAGGAGCGATCTGCTGTGCCATGTGGGAATCTCCCTGGCCGGGTATCGAACTCGTGCTGCAGTAGCTCTGGATAGCTTCACAGTGCTGAGCTTAACCCATTGTGCCACCAGGGAGGCCCGGTTTTCTGGGTTCTTGGGGTGGGAGATTAGTTACTGATTTGAGTCTTCTCTTCTAAGGTGAGCATTCAGTTCTACCTATTTCCTTCTCAGCACTGCTGAGTTGTGTTCATGACTTTTGAGATGCAATATTTTCATTTTCCTTCAGTTCAATGTATTTTTAGATTTCTTGAGATTTGCTTTCTTCCCATAGATTATGTAAAAGTGTTTTGATATTTTTCTGTTATTTTTCTTTTACTGGTTTCTAGTTTGAGTCCATTGTGCATGGAGAACACATTCTGTGTGACTGAATTCTTTTAAATTCGTTGAGGTTTGTTTTCTGACCCAGGATGTGGTCTACATGAGTAAGCGTTAAACATTTTATGTTTAAAATTTTGTAATCAAAATGTGTATTTTATATCGCATACTAATAATAACTGTTATTTTAATCTAATATAGAACAAAAAGTTGACAACTAGAACATAACTGCTACAGGAACTCTGAAAATTATGTTTCTGAACATATTTTTGTTAAAGAAAATTACAACAGGCGACATGACAACGAAATACAGTTTCAAAGAGAAAAGGGAACAATGCAAGATTCTAACCATAAAAAGAATTTGTTCATAATTTTTTAATAGATGATGTTTATCAAATAATTAGCATTACTATTTTCCATTGGATACATGTAAAGTGATTTCAGAGTTTTATTTTAAAATGTCAATGGTATAATATTCTGGGAATTACATTCTCTTGAACTACATAAGCTTTTGATGTGAACTTTGAACTTAATTTATGAATGAAAGAGGGACTATATAATTTTTCAAATTGTGTGTGTGTGTGGCGGGGTCGGGAGGATCTTGAGTGAGCAAACAACATTTGATGACCAAATTTCAGGGCACAATGCTGAGCTCTAGGAGGAGTGATGGATGCAGACAGCGTGTGATTAAACGGTGTTCATCACTGGATTTTATTCCTTCCTCCATTCATTGACTCATTCATTCAACGACTCATATTCATGAAGTACCACTTGTTATTATGTTCTATGTCCTCTCTCTATCTTTTTAAATTTATTTATTTTTGCATACAAGAGCTGGGGTGCAGCCCGGAGAGGATTCCCCAGAGACAGAGTCGGGAGCAGAACAGGCGGATCTACTGAAATCCACTGCTGAGGGGGGCAGCGGGGAGACGGGAGAGGTCTGCTGCGACCTGTGGGAAGCTCCCTGGGTGGGGATCGAACTCGTGCTGCAGTGGCTGCGGACAGCTTCATAGTCTGAGACTTAACCCCTTGCGCCACCAGGGAGGCCCTCTAAGTCCTCTCTTAAGTGCTAGAAAGATACAGGTGACTGATTCAGTTCCTAACCCTCAAGGGCAGCATCACTGGCTAAGACACAGCCGCACAGAGCCATTCACAGAGCCTCTGGGTCCTCCCTGTCCTCCCGCCTCCAGTGCCACCGTGGACCCTGGGTGAAGCTGTGTGGGGCCATTGTTCTTTGGACCTAGAGCTGGAACTACAGAGCCCACCCTACATCTCCCACAGTTCCTCTACTCCACACACGTTATCATCTGTGCTAATTTATTCCCACAGCAAGAGGATTAACAAGGCCCCAGTTCTATGGATTTAAGCAAATTATAGGCATTCAGCTTAGTCCAAGGGTTCATTTGAGCTGGTTTACCACAAACGGAGTCTGGCTTCTCAGTTCTGACCTCTTTCACCTCAGGCCAGTCAAACTTCCCCTTATGCCAGCCTCTCTCCTGAAGAACAAGGACCATGAGGGTGGTGGAGCGGGAGGGGCTTGGTGAGAACAAGGGGCTGGGTTCTTGCCCCAAGGTAACCCCGTGTCACCTTCAATACGTGACTCCCATTTTCTGAGCTCTGTGTCTTCATCTGCACAAAGCGGGACAAGACCAGATGACATATAAGTACTGGGGAGAGAGGACACCCTGAATGAACTCCACAAACACAGGTTTTCTGGCCCTCACCCCCACTCCAGACCAAAGAGATCCAAGACCCCAAGAACTAAAATCCCGTAATGTCATCACCACCGAAGGGAGGGTGCTGGGAGCTGAGGGTGGAATAAGTAGCCAGGTTTGATCTAGAACCAGACCTGTGGGCCTTGGGTGACTCTTGGCTTTTCACGGGCCTTCAGCGTACTGCTGGGGTTCCAGCTCAGCGGAACCCGTAGGCACATTCACCAGTTTATCCCCCTCTCTTTCTCCATTCAGTCTGAGGGTGCTGATTCTGAGTCTCGTCTGTCCTAGTCCACAGGGCACTCCCACGTCCCGAACACCCTCTCGTGATTTTCTGGAGTCCCTCATTCTGAATTCCTTTTTTTGCGTTTTGTTTTTTGGGTTTTTTTTTAAAGATTTATTTATTTATGCATACAAGCTGGGGTACAGGCCAGAGGCATGGGGTGGCGAGAGGGTTCACCAGAGACAGAGCGGGGAGCAGAACAGGCAGATCGATGGAAATCCACTGCTGAGGGGAGCAGCGGGCGAGGCAGGAGAGGTCTGCCGCGCCATGTGGGATTCTCCCCGGCCGGGCGTCGAACTCGCATTGCCACTGCCGACAGCTCCGCAGCGCAGGGCCTAACCGCTGTGCCACGGGGGAGGCCCTGTTATTGCTTTTCTGTTTTGTTTTGTTTGTTTGTTTTAACTTGTCTCTTCCTTCATCCAAGCTGTTGAGAGAGTCTCCTCCTGCCCTTTCCCCGAGAACACGAGCGTCTCTCCAGGGTCTCTCCGGCAGCTCCTTCCTCAAGTTGCCTTGCACAGCTCCTGGCATGTGGAGCCTTGGCTCAGAGGCCTGTCTCTGGGGTGCCACTCTGTGCCCCAGTCAGCCAGGTACCTTCTAATTCCTGGATTGTTGGCTGATGAATGGAGGCCACGCCTGCGGGATAGCATTCCAGGGACAAGTTCCTAGACCCATAAATGGGCAAGAGCTCTTCTACCACGCCTAGGTGTGACTCTTTCCCAAGCCAGGAGGCTTTGGACGCTGAAGGTTGTGACCCTGCTGAGACTGAGAAATTGATTTTCCCATGTAACTAGGATTAGCCTTAAAATCTGGCACTTAACACTCTGTGGTCCGCTCACGTATCAGTACATGTTTCTGTCACCAGTATCAGGTGGCCGCTCACGTATTAATACGTGTTCATCTGGTCTCCGGTTTTTCACGCCACGGTGGATTTACTTGGAACTATTAGGAGCTATTTCTTGGATCGTACTCAGTCTAGAAGCTTTACACATTGTTTTGGTGAAAGTGTAAGGTGTTTTATGAGAGATATGACAGTTTTTTTAATATCCAGTCGTTCAGGAGTTGTGTGTGTTTTAGTGAATGCTTCTACCATTCATGCGGTGGCACAGAAAACGGCCGGCCCCAAGGGCTGGTAAATTTAAAGGGCACCGGCACACACAGTGTTAAGAGAATATGGTAGATACTTCAACTCATCTAAGACAACATGGAACTTAAATATTCTCTCTTGTCTCTAGAAGCCACAAGAATGTTCGGGAACCAGGTAAACCAATGAATGCTTCCTTTTCATATTACAACTGACGGAGCAGATATTAGGGACCTCCTGGAGTGAGGCAATTAAAGGACACTCCACAGCCACATGCTGTTATTGCTAAAAAATGAACCTCATCAGGCCTTTAGATCTACCCCTTTACAGCAAATACAGGCAACAGAAAAAAGTTAATACCACCTCCAGGAAACAATTCGACAAATCCAGGATGAGAAACGTTCTGCAGGAAAATGGACAGTTTGCTTAACGATCAATAACACAGGACAGAAAAAAGAAGATAAAATTCTAAATTAAAAGGTTTAAGAGACAAAACCAAATGCAGTATGTGGCCTTGTAGGGTTTTTTTTTTTTTTTTTTTGAACAGGACAAATGTAAAAAAGCATTTTTTTGAGCAAATCATTTCAAGGAGAAATTAGAGTTGAGCTGGGTATTAGGTGATATTAGGAAACTTTTATCTGTTTTAGGTGTTTGGTTTTATGGTTCTGTAAGCAATCCCTCCCTCCTTTTCAGAACTACATATGGAAGTATTTAGGGGTGAAGTGACACAATGTCAGGAATTTTCTTTAAAGTACTAGAGAAAAAAAAGAACAAGAAGAAATGGATCCATGTAGCAAGTAAGGTAAAATGTTGATAATTGTTGAACCTGGGGGATGGGGCTTCATTTCCAATTCTTGTGCCTTTTCTGGATGGTTTCAAACTTTCAGTTAAAAATTTTTTTAAATGATCTGGGAAATGCCAGTGTTTTGGTGTCAAAATGATATGTGACTCTTTGCAAAGCCCTTAATTACATCCATGAGTTCAGTGTTATGGTCGAGAGTACGAGCTGTGGGTCAGACAGGACAAGATTGCAATTTGAGCTATGCCACTTACCAGCCGAATGGCATCCCGGCTCACCCAGAATCTCTGCGCCCCCTGCCTTAAGAAGGTGCTGGGGAGCCAATGAAAAAAGCACACACAAAGTGCACAGCAAAATAGTGATCGAATAGTTGAAAGAGAAGCTATTATCATTGCTCA
This sequence comes from Scalopus aquaticus, assembly GCA_004024925.1. Classification (NCBI taxonomy): domain Eukaryota; kingdom Metazoa; phylum Chordata; class Mammalia; order Eulipotyphla; family Talpidae; genus Scalopus; species Scalopus aquaticus. The sequence continues at coordinate 10,305 of PVIJ01013701.1, read as the reverse complement.
TCTTTTTTTTTTTTTTAGATTTATTTATGTATGCATACAAGAGCTGGGGTGCAGGCCAGAGGTGTGTGCGGAGGGGCGGGGAGGGGGGTGAGAGGATTCACCAGAGACACAGTGGGGAGCAGAACAGGCGGATTCACTGAAATACGCTGCTGAGGGGAGCAGCGGGGAGACAGGAGAGGTCTGCTGCGCCCTGTGGGAAGCTCCCTGGCCGGGGATCGAACTTATGCTGCAGCGGTTGCAGGCAGCTTCATAGTGCTGAGACTTAACCCCTTGTGCCACCAGGAGGCCCTCATTGTCGATCTTAAACCCAAAAGCATCCCAGAAAGTCTTTGTCAGGCTGTGTGTCCTAGCTTGGGAACAAAAATTGAAACTCAGAGAAGAATCAGGAAAAAATATGAAACAAATGGCTCCCTCTTGCCATCTTCACATGCATACGCACACACACGCACACACACACACGCACACATGCACGCGCACACACACACATGCACACACACACACACACACACACATGCGCACGATGCCAGTTAGTTCCCCGAGGACAGAGCTAGGGCTCTGGGCAGCAGCCTTGTTAACCTCAAGGTCCATGCCAGGTAGGGAGGGGGCACTTTGTTAGGCCAGCACTGCCCAGGAGACCGAGGCAGGCATCCAGCCCAGCCCCGAACCAGTGAAGGGATCGGGAGGAGCTGTGGTGGGGGCGCCACGAAGGGGACTCCCGCTGGCCTCCCGGTCTGCGCTGCACTCACTAGGAGCATTAGTTGCTAGGAAGAATCTAAATATATAGTGTGTTGTTGTTGAACTGTTTCCTTCTGACGGTCCGCTGCACATTTTCTCTCATGGAGCTCATATTCCCCAAACTGGAAATTGAAATCGTTTACAGACTCCCAAGGGAGGCCAGAGCCCCGGATTCATTTTTCCCTAGAGAAAGCATGTTTGCTGGAAATTAGAGAAGGTAATTGGAGAGGCCTAGGGAAGAAAGGGACCTGCAGGGGTCATTTAGTCCATCCCCAGCCTCCAGGCAGGAGTGAAACTAACCCGTTCCAGATGGCGCTTGTCCCCGTCTGAAGACCGCCAGGAGAGACCCCAGAGCCTGACTCAGCGCTCATTCCAGAGCAGGGCCGAGGGCCCCGACTTTCGGTCTGATCTTAGCCTGGACACTCTCTGCGGGTCTCGAACAGTCACCGCCTTCAGGGTCTAGCCCACCTGCAGGAGAAGGAGCTTAGGGCTGCCTTGCTGTTGTGAGATTAACTCGTAAACTGTGTGGTCCAGAGGGAGAAGACCCGACCCCTTTCCATGATCAGCTCTATGGAGAAGTTAAGAAAATCTTTGGAAGGTACAGAAATAGTAGCTTACCCTCCCTGTCCCTTTTCCTTTCTAGAATACAACTGGAAGTGGTAATATTCCCGAAGAGAAAAAGATCCCCAATGGGGCCACAAAAATAACATGTTGGTATCATTTGCCCAGAACACTGAGAGTCCTCTGGTGTGATGAAATACCTAGAGGCATTGTTACCAGGGCAACAACAGCCTTACAGAATAACACACCGAGCCAGGTTGATTGTGTGAAGTGTGTCCAGGGCTCAGAAAGACAACTGAGCAGAAGACCTGGCATCTGGGAACTGAGACCCCAGAAGTTCCAAGGCATAGCAGTTGAGGGGGCATGGGGACCAGCCCAGAGCTCTGCTGAGGGCCTCAGTTTCTGCTTGGGAGGTGCTGAGTGCTGGGGTGGTAGGTGGAGAAAGGTGGTCTCACCCTGGGGAAGTTTGGAGGCGATGGGAAAGAGGGACATTCACCAGGCAGGGACACACGCAGAAGGAACTGTGGTGATTCCTTCAGTATTTGTTGTTCATCCTGTGGGAACTCTTGCAAAAGAGAAGCACAGGGGCCCCGAGAACAGCCAAAGAAGCCTGGATGCCCCCCAAGTCCTCATGCAGGGGAGCCACTTGTTAAAGCAAGAGTTATCGACAGTTGACGCCTTGCGTTTGGCTTTCGGCTCTTCCTTGCTCCTGCCATCTGTCTACAGTCATTCACCTCCGGTGTGTTTTAATTTCTTTTTTTTTTAAAGATTTATTTACTTATGCATACAAGAGCTGGGGTGTAGGCCAGAGGCTTGGGGGGGGGGTGAGAGGATTCCCCAGAGACAGAGTGGGGAGCAGAACAGGCAGATCTGAAATCCACTGCTGAGGGGAGCAGCAGGGAGACTGGAGAGGTCTGCTGCGCCCTGTGGGGAGCTCCCTGGCTGGGGATCGAACTCGTGCTGTGGTGGCTGCAGATAGCTTCACAGTGCTGAGACTTAACCCCTTGTGCCACCAGGGAGGCCCCAATTTTTTTCTTTATTGAAGTGAAATTCACACAACACAAGCTTAACCACTCTGCAGTGGCAGACCAGTGCATTTAGTCCATTCACGGTGCTGTGTGACCACCTCCCCATCTCGTTACTCAACATTTTCATCACCCCAAAAGGAAACCCCACATCATGACTCCGTCACGCCCCATTCCTCCCCGGCCCCAGTCCCTGGCAGCCGCCAGTCTGTTTTCTGTTTCTATGGAATTGCCAGTTCTGGATTTCCACGCACTTGGAACCACACCACAGATGACCTTTTGTCTGGCTTCTTTCGCTTTGCAAGTTTTTGGAGGTTCCTGCCTGTTGTGGCATGTATCAATAGTCACGCCATCTTATGACTCAATAACAGCTCTGGTATTTTCATAAAGGCTAACTAATGAATGTTCTTTCTAGAAAAAGCACTGGACTCACTTAGGGGAAACCTGGCTCTCTCAAATACTTGTGAATTACTCAGAATTTCAGTTTCTCACCTATAAGTTAAATGGTAAGAATGCTCACCCAATTCGCCCTGATTGGGAAATAAAAGAAGACACTTACAAATAAAAATATTTTCCAACCATAGCTATTTGAAACTGCTAGGCGTAACTATTAATCATTGTCTCACACATATATCTTCTCTCTCCAACTATGTCTGAAGTTCTATGGAGATAAAGGCTATGTCATACCCATTTCCGCCTTTATGATAGTTGAGATTATGCCTATTGCTAGTAGTTCAGTACTTGTCTCTTGGGTAGATAACTGCTTGAATCAATGGAGGATGAAGTGCTACCTGAACTGTGAGGAATACGGTTTGGTCCACGTCACTCGATCAAAATCCACTGAATGAATGGATGAATGAATGAAATGGACATAGTGGAGAAGAAGCTTTACCATCTGGTCTGGAATGACTCGACTCTGTCTTCCCTCCTTCTGCCTGTGCCGTGTTCTTCGACAGGTCCAGGAGGCGTTGATGATTGACAATAACAATGGACTGAGGAACACAGAGTTCCAGCCTGGCAGCGACGTCCCAGGTAAAGAAAATTGGGGCTCAGAAACCATGTGTCCTTCATGGGATATAGAGTCCATCTCCATTGCTCACACTCCAAGGAGGATCAAGTTGGGGCGAAGACCATTGTTACAAGTTTGGATTTAAAAAAATAACCCAACCAAACCAGACCTGGTGTTGGCTAAGAATAAGGAGGCATGGGGAGGAACGGACCTGTCATCTGAAAATTCATTGTCCCACCCTTATGTTAGGAGTGAGACGGTGGAAGGAGGACCATCATCCCATCTCAAAATACTCATGAATATACTGATCTTCAAAATTAAATCTTAAAAATAAATAAGTAAATAAATAAATAAAATTAGCCTACCTTCTTAACACAAGTATAGCTTCACAAAATCAGATAGCAAACCTTATGAAAGATACCAAATCTGATGAGGGTGATAAAAGTGGTTTGGAGAACCGCTCAACCCAAGGCAGAGCCGTCAACTGCACGGAACTTGGTTGAGTCAGTCAGGAAAAGGGCACTGAGGTGGGGACCAGCCTCCGACTTCCCAAGAAAAAGGCCTCCGTATTAAAGGATCAAGGAAAAGCCCTTGAGATAATGAAGGAGGGAACAGTGCTGCACTTTGAAAGGCAAACATTAATTGAAACATGTTTTATGGTGTCATAAAATGTGCATGAAAAATTATGCCCATACAATTCAACTCTTGATTACTGAATGATTCATTCTAATGTTTTGCATACTGCAGCAACTGTAACCCAATTTTACTTTCCTAAGAATATATTTTCATAACCTGTAGTAAATGTCTCATGTTTTTTACTGTTTACTATGAAATCCAAGGACCTATTTTCAGTAGCCTTTTTCCTGTTCTCATTAGGCTCTATGACAAGAAGCTGCATTTTATTTAGAAACAAAGACTGTCAGAATCCTGAGCTCACTTGAATTTCTGCACGTGGTCCTCTCTCAGGGGAGAGGCCTGAGTTTTCCCAGTTCTTTCCGTTTACTGTGTGGCTGTGACGGTCTTTGTGCTCCATTTTCCAAGATGCAGAACTGAGGCTCAGGCCTTGCCCTCCTGATTCCCACAGGGGCTTGGAGAGACAATATTATGATACCGAGGGCAGCAAATGGTGGACACAGAGACAGGACAGTCCCCTGCCTGTCAGTTCCCCATTCCTTATGCTGTGGGAACAAAAGCCCCAAACAATGGATGACTAAACCTGATTCTGTTTAGTCTTGCTATCATTGCAATAAATGAGCCAGGTCAGGTAGACTGCGATCTGTTCATTCATTTATACCAGTAAAGATCTACTTGAATCATTTTATTTATAATAGATAAAGGACTGTAAGGTTTCTTTCAGCACCGAAATTCTATGATATACGTCTTCAGAGCAGATTTCTCGCACTGATTATGGCTTACTCCAGCTGTCTTTGTAATTGCATTTCCTAAGCACGCTCCCGATGCGTGGGCAAGAAGCATGGGAGTGTTTTGCCTGAGACTGTTCTGAATGATCTACTCACTGACTCTCAAGAATGCATAGGAAATCCAGAGTATCACCTTTACCCTCTGAATCACTTTGCTCCATAACGTGCCCTGGGCTTCTCTCCCTGATTGACAGATACAGAAATAGACGCAGCGGCAGACTCTTAGAATCTTTCCCTCCGGCCTCCAATCTGTGTCTCTTGAGTCCCAATCTCCCCTCATCTAATTCTACTGCACCCTCTGCCAGACTGCAGGGCAAGACACTGAAAGCAGGGGATGAGCGCTGACCCACAGCGTCCTAGCTCTGTGCTGGGAAGCCGGGGCGGGGGGG